>JANAVB010011248.1:0-67500 GCA_029216955.1 Iris pallida | reverse complement strand
TTGCAGCCCTACCCAAGACATGCCATTGAGATAAATTTTACATCGTACCAAGTCATTAGACCCAAAGCATACCATTGAGATAAATTTTCTCTCCCTCTCTCATCATACCAAGTCATTAAACCCTAATATACTCTCTCTCATCATACCAAGTCATTAGACCCAAACATACCATTGAAATAAATTCTCTCTCGCATCATACCAAGTCATTAGACCCAAACATACCATTAAAATAAATTCTCTCTCTCTCTCTCTCTCTCTCTCTCTCTCTCTCTCTCATCAAACCAAGTCATTATACCCAAACTAGTAAATACACGTGCTTTGCACGTATAATAACGTATAATAGTATTATCCAATTATAGTCAAATATTTCTTCTAACTCATGTGGTTGAGGTGTGAGGTATTCTTCTTGTTTGATTGAGTCCAATTCTCCATATTAAATATATATTTCAATTTTTTATATAATTTAATTTTTTTAAATTAAATGATTGATGATATACACACGGCTTAGACAACTCAATTTCGAGCCTTTTTGAAGCCTCCTTATAATAGTAGAGATGAACTCTCTCTCTCTCTCTCTCTCATCATATTTCTTTAGACCTAAGCATACAATTGAGATAAATTATCTCTCTTACACAACATACCAAGTTATTAGACCAAAGCATACCATTAAGATAAATGATCTCTCTTACACATCATACCAATTTATTGGACCCAAGCATATATACCATTGAGATAAACTCTCTCTCTCTCTCTCTCTCTCTCTCTCTCTCTCTCCCTTAATGTCGATGAACTCCTCAACCAAACCTCCAAAATTAACAAACCATCTAATGGCAAAAATCCACTATAACAAAGATCGGTGATCCTAATGGCAAATCCAAAAAGTAGATTTTTTTTTTATATCTACCTTTAACTAATTATTAAAAGTTTTTTTTCATAGCGGATCTTTACCAAAATGGATTTTTAGATATGTACCTTTCTTTTTAGAAAATTATAATTTTGGTTTTTTCCCCTAAACTTTGGACCTTTTTGTTAAAGAAGATTAGTCTAGAGTTGATAGTAGGCCTATACTACTATAGAAAGAACAAGCCTCATAGAATTGGTTGGGGGGGGGGGGGGGGGGGGGGTGGGGGGGTGCGCCTGGGAAGGTCGTCTAGCCTGCCTTGCTCTGGGCTGAGCCTAGATATGTCTCTATCGGAACCCATTGTTGGTTGATGCTTAGAAGCCTCACTCTTTCTATTTGGAGTGCCTCACCGAGGAAACATCCAAATTGTGACCTCCATTGTCCCCCTCTCCAATTCAAGGACATTGGACCCCATTATTCTAAGCCTATCATTGGGGGGGGGGGGGGGGGGGGGGATTTGGTTCAAGTTTTGGAGGCTTGGAAATGAGTTTTAGATTCCATATCCATATTTAATATGTCTAGGATTGAAATCTGGAGAAAAATATGAGGGACTTCATATTTTTAATTTTGTGATGTAGAACCCAAGGCTCATTTGAGTATAGTTTTCCTTTCCTGGAAATATTGTTTGTGTATTTTGTTTGGACGATAATATCCTCCTTTGACTTTCATATTTCTAACTTCTATCCAAAACATGTGAATTTAGGTAATATAAGCATTATGAAATTAATGAAATGATATTTATAGAAAACTAAATCAATTATGATTCATGTTCCTATATGAACGAAACACGTGAATGAGAAAATTGAATTTTTGGGCTACATATTTTCAACATAACCAAACATGGGTATAGAAATGTTGATTTCCTTTTCCATAGAAAATGAATGGAAATTGTATTTCTAGAAATACAAAACCTTCATCCAAACGCCCCCCAAGGGTGAGAAACATGGGCGAGGGGCACTTTCCTATACCAAGTATCTTCCTAGAAGCAGATTAACTGTCCCCCCCAAGTAAATGTTGTTTTAGTAACAAAAATATCATTAACATTTTTCATCCTTCCCAAATACCGGATTTGCTTACTTTGTTCCGATTTGTTTTCTTCCAGATTTCCTTTCTACCTCTGTAGCTATATTGATTTGATGATAGCCCTTTTCTTGCTTCGAACTTCCCTTACAAGGGGACCATCTTTTAACCTTATTTATCCGATTGATGACTCAGATTGACATCTCATAATAAAAACGATAATAAATTGGGATTATGAAAAGTATTGAGTTGATGAGAGTAAGTATTTCCCTAGGGAAATGATTTTGCCTGAAGCATTCTTTCACCTTCTCAATTACAGTTGTTCGGCCTGCTCCTTTAAGTGCACTATGTCACGGACTTATACTTTTATCCATACTTCGATCCGTGTGACGCACAAACTTTCTATTTGAAGACCCGTACAAGTCTTCTTGACCGAACTTAGCTAAAATGCTAAATAATCTATACTACTATATAATAAGAAAAGTAGGTTTCGTCGTGGAAGTTTTTATTCCAAAAATGTCCTCATCTATGTTTACAAATTAAGATTGTTCATTATATTTAATATGGTTAGTTATGTAATTGCGTATAGAAGAAGAAGAAAAATTAAGAAGGCTTTTATTTGTTCTTCCAAAATATTATAAAATACGTGCAAGGCATGTGCATATATACTAGTTAGAGAATAGTAGAGCAATATGGAAACTTGAAAGACTTCTTCTATTAACTTGGAGAATGCTTACAAGTTTAATTAGTGGTGAGGAAAAAATGAGCCTTCCACTTATTTATAAGGTCCCATAGAACTTACACGAAACTCGCTCATTTCAGAAATATTGGTGACGTTTGTTTTAGCATCTGAAGACGTTCGCGACGATTCCACCTTTGTTGCTTCCATTTACTTGATGTGTTCGCCTTCTAGACATTGTCAAATCATCACACCACCTCCAAACAAGTATACCTTGTCATGATTTTTGATTATCTACTTTTATTTTAGCATATTTCTTTTATGCTATTTATGTTATTTGTTTATTTATTCTATTTTAAACTGCAGATCCAAGTCATAATTGGATGCAAGCGATTTATTCATATTGACATAGTTTTAGAGGACCAGCCCATGATTGTGAGGTATTGGTATATCTTCTTTGGCCATGACACGTGTTCCACGAGTTGTGAGTCCCATGTAGGACACGAACTTGCGTATTCGGCTGGCCACCGGTACGTACGGGACGTGCGATGGATATGACATAACTGCTAATTGAAATACATATTAGAAAACTTAGCAGTTATTAGAGGTATTTTATTATGGATACAACATGGATAGAAGCATGGGATAGGAGGACAATTATATATTAGGCGTATGGGCCACTATGTACATTTTCTTTTGTAACTCGTAAGCTCGGCTGTAGAGGCGGGTGAGATGATCCTCTAGTTCTAGTTGACCACTGACGTTCGAGGAACGTTATGCGCTTTAGGTCCCTGGTTCCCAAACGTAAATTATGCTAATCCTATTTTTAGCCAGAGTGCCCATGCGTTGAAGGTTGTCCTTAAAACTGCATATTTCACGTAGAATGGTTAGAAGACCTTCTGATTATATATATATATATATATATATATATATATATATATATATATATATATATATATATATATATATATATATATATGGTAGTTGTGTCGAACGTCCCTACTAGGAATTAATTCCTAGCCTAGTGGCAGTGGTGGGGCATGCGGCTCGATTGGTCAGGAGTTTGATTAATTCCTAGTAGGGACGTTCGACACAACTATATATATATATATATATATATATATATATATATATATATATATATATATATATATATATATATATATATATATATATATATATATATATATATACTCCTGGCTCGAAAGCCTACAAATTCGGCCTGAAGGCTCGCACCCATACTTGTATCTCACCGCATCTGGCCCGCACTCATATTTATTCCTCCACATAAAATTAAATGTGCTTCTTCCGTTGCTCGAACCTGCCACATCTTGGAAAGATGTGCCTCGCTCTAACCACTTGAGATAGAGGTCACTATATATATATATATATATATATATATATCTTGGAAAGATGTGCCTCGCTCTAACCACTTGAGATAGAGGTCACTATATATATATATATATATATATATATATATATTGGAACCAGGTAAATTGTTTCTGGAATCGCTCCCACTGGAATTCGAACTCATGACCACTCGGGCCGCATGCATCTCTCTTAACCACTAGGCTAGAGGTCATTTGCTATATATATATATATATATATATATATATATATATATATATATATATATATATATATGGATCCCCTCCAAAGTCTCGTCCCCCCTGCACCATCGGATCAGGGGGCCCTGCGCGCACCCGCTCGATTCAACGGTCGAGGGCGACGGGGCTCCCGATCCGCATATATATATATATATATATATATATATATATATATATATATATATATATATATATATATACATATATATATATATATATACATATATATATATATATATATGGAAAAACGGGATATGAACCATAGGCTCATACTCTTACATGAGCCATCCCACATGGCTTCCATGTGAACCAATAAAAATATAGTGACTTGGAAGAGAAATTTAAATAGATAGAAATAAACGATCTCATAAAATATTTGATAAATAATAACTTAACACATCTTTGCCTAGGAACAACTTGCCAAATATGTTTGCCTAGGAATTTAAATAGATAAAAATATATTTATCTAGCCAAATAGGTTTGCCTAGGAATTTAAAATTAATAGTAAAATTAATATTAATATTAAATTAACATTAAAATTAAAAATAATATTTAACATTAAAGGTTAAAGGTTGTACTAATATTAAAATCGACATTAAGGTTAAAGGTTAAAATTAACATTAACATTAATATTAATATTAACATTATAATTAACATTTAATTTAATATTAGGATTATTATTAATATAAATATTATTAACATTCACATTATTGACATTTAATTTAAAATTAATACTAATATTAATATTATTTATTAAATTTTTTATGGGATCTTTTATTTTTAGACAAACATATTTGGCAAGTTGTTTCTAGCCAAAGATATGGTAAGTTATTATTTATCAAATCTTTTATAAGATCTTTTATTTCTATCTATTTAAATTTACTTTTTCACGTTACTATATTTTTATTGGTCCACATGGAAGTCACGTGAGATGACTCATATAAGAGTATGAGCCTATGGCTCATATCCCGTTTTCCCTCTCTCTCTCTCTCTCTCTCTCTATATATATATATATATATATATATATATATATATATATATATATATAAAGTGTCCTAGCTCTAGTGGCTAGTAGCGACATAACACATCATGGCTGGATGGGTTCCGTCCCACAAAAAAGCAGATTATTCCTTCCAATTAATGGTGTGAGTTAACCACACACATACATATAGTTTTACTTTGAGTTTGCTATTATGTATTTTGTTACGTCTCTCTGAGGACCTAATTTCCTTCCAGGCATAGATTTTTCGAGAAGCATGGACCAAGGGCTACTTCAGGAACGCTTCCAACTGAGACTCATAGGACTGAGCTACGATAGGATTTCTTGTTGGGTTTTGTGGGTACCGCTGTCTAGTTTACCGATACTCAATACTCAAACCCGATTATCCTTCTATACCCTGCATATTCTTTTAGTACATGTATTTATGAGATTGTTCTCGTCAGATTGTAGCTTCAGATTTATGTTGAATCTATTTCATTTATTGTCTTATAACATCAAGCATATTATTTAGTCTTTATTGCTTCTCAATTGTTCTTGTATGGACTTGTGGGTGAGATTTAGATTTACCCTGTTTGATTCTTGTTTTCATTAGAAAAGAGAGAAAGAATTCTCTTTAGAAAAACTTATATTTGTTTAAGGAATTACATTATAATTTTGCACTAAGTATGTAACTACAAAAGGATACTAAACAAACAAGGAAAGATTTTGGAGATTGCAGCACTTAAGGCTCGATTGGCGCATGATCGTTCCACTCTGTTGTTTATCTGACATCGCTTTAGCGATTCTCTCTCCTCCTTAGCTATGAGCTTCAATAAGTCTGCTTAGAGATAAACTTTGGTGTTTTTCAATGACACATCTCCTAGAAGTTGCAAAGACAAAAGTAGATCCAAGAAAGACTCCTTAGACCATCTCCAATGGTGATTTCTAAAATTGAGTTCTTATCCTACTTGGCATTGTACTTTAAGGAGATTTCTATCCTAGTTGGAAGAGTTTCTACATAAAAATTGTAGACATACAAAAATGTTCTCTAATGGTTCTCCATTTCTATCCTATGTGTCACATAGTAAAAGGACCAATTTAATAATGTGGGGCCCAATAATAATTGTCATGAGAGATAGGAGAATTTCTATGAAAGTTTCTACATGTAGAAACCCTCCTAGAGAGTTTTCATGCTACATCATTGCCACATAGGATAGAAATGGTGATAGAAATCACCATTGAGAGAAGTTTTTTCTAAAATGGATTTCTTCCATAAAAATTGGGAAGATAGAAACCCCCATTGGAGATGGTCTTAGAACTCTCATATAGAAGGCAAAGTATGCAATGCAGACTGCACAAAGTGTTTGGAACTTGATTGGGTAGAATGCCTGCCTATTGGTTTTGCTTCTGCCTTAATGGCATAAAAAATGAGGATATTTATAGCAAATGCTGGTGAAATGGTTGACATATTTATTTCCTACTGGAAGGCTGCTTCTAGCAGTTCTTCGGTTTTCGCTAGAGCTATCTGCTTCCAACCAATATTTTAAAAATCGGACCGGTGGTTGACCCGGCCAAGACACTGGGTCAGATCAAATTGGTTCAACCAGTTGGTTCAACCACTGGATTAACTTAAGTGGTCTAAATTAATCCCTTATGGCCATTAATTTTTTACAAAAATACTAACTTTTAAACAAAACCGGATCAATACTGAACCGGATCGGAAAAACGACCGGTTCACGGATGAACCGGCCGGTCCGGTCCGATTTTTAAAACATTGCTTCCAACAAGACGAGTGTTCACGTGTGATGCCCATAATTTTTGCCACTTGGCTAGCCGCCATGATTACATTAAGGCTAATCGTAATAGCCAGCCCATATGGATGGTTGACGCCTCAAAGGACGTAACGTCCTCATTAAAGAGGCGACATCTCGGAGGACGTAACGTTCTCCATTAATGAGACTTGTTTAGAGCATCTCTAACCCTATTGTGAGTAGAAAAAATAGTTGTCACATAGGAATGTCAAGCTTTCAATTCAAAAATTCTTCTCCAATGCAAATGTAGAATATATCATGAGGTTGACATGACAATGACATGACAAAAAAAATATGAAGTTGGTTGTGTAGATCTAGACAATGCACTTCACAATATCTTTGTCTCCACATCATCAATTATGAATAGAAATATTTATATACAAAATGAAGAAGTAGAGGAGTTGTCTTGGAAGTTGTAAAAAATACTTGGGTAAAGTACAAAAAACCCCTCGTTAAATATGTGCCTTTTGCACTAAAAGACCCCATGCTCTTAAAATACCCAAAAGTATGAAATATGCTCATTTTGCCCCCAAATGACAATTTTACCCCTCCCTCCCCCCCCCCCCCCTTCCTTCTTCGGCTGTTTGGCCGCCGGCGACGGAGGCGGAGGGGGGGAGGGTCGGACGGAGGGGGGGGGAGGGTCGGGGGGTCGCTCGCCGGCGAGGGGGGGTCGGGGGGTCGCTCGCCGGCGAGGAGGAGCAGGGGGGTGGGTGCCGGCGAGGGAGCGGGGGGGGGGGGGGGGGGGGGGAGGGTCGGAGCCGACGAAGGAGGAGGAGGGGGGTCGAGGCCGGCGAGGGAGGAGGAGGGGGGTGGGTCGGGGGCTCGCTCGCCGGCGAGGAGGGTGGGGCTGGGGGCTCGCCGGCGAGGGGGGGATCGGGGGGGTCGGGGGGGCTAGGGGATCGCCGGCGGGGAGGGGGGGGGGGGTCGGGGGGGCTGGGGAATCGCCGGCGGAGAGGGGGGCGGGGGGGTCGGGGGGGCTGGGGGATCGCCGGCGATGGGGTGGGTTGGGGGCTCGCCGGCGCCGGCGCCGCCGAAGGGGGGGGAGGGGTATTTTAGGTATAAATTTTTTAAAATTTGGCTGGAGGGGTTTAACCGAGCGGATGTATAATCTAAGGAGGGGTAAACTGTTAAAAAATTCTAGAAGGTCTTTTAGTGCAAAAGGCACGTATTTAGCGAGGGGTTTTTTGCACTTTACCCAAAGTACTTTTTATTATCTTCTCAATACTTTTGCATTGGAGAACATTTTTTTTTATCTCATTGTCTTGTGTGAATATCATTTTGGCACATAGAAAAGACATTATCTTATGTCTCATGCCACATGGGAATCACAACAGAAAAGAAGACAATAGGGTTGGAGATGCTCTTATGTGAAGCCGATTTTATTACTAATAGGCTTCTATTTCTCTATAGTTTTGCTGCTTTTTGTAAGCAAGATTTACCTCCTATGAGAAAAAGTCTTGAAAACCTAACATATATTGGCATCTTTGGTTTATGATGGGTTCTATTTATGTTCGAAGCAAAACTAGCATCATCAACCTCGTTTGGTTCGCGGAATCATGAGGTTGGAAAAAAAAAGTCCTTATTTTTCTATATTTGGGTGCCAAAAGAATTAAGAATGAAAGAAAAGTGACTCCCAATGGAAAGAAAATTAATTAAGAAGAAAAAATGGTTCCATCCATCTAATCAATAATTCACTTTTCCACCTTTAAGTCATTTTTTCTTCCAATTTCATTGACATTTGTAAACAAAGAGTTTGAGAGTAAGCATTCCACAATCTCCAAAATCTTCTTCTTCTTCTTTTTTGAAAAAGGAAATGGATTACCTTGCTTTATTACATACACTATTTTGCCATGAAATCCCAAAAATAAAAAAATAAATAAAAATAAGGGTGGGGAGGGAGGGAGGTTTGGAGGGATTGTAACAAGAAAGAACGATCTAATTTTTTCATTACGCTGGAAGAAATCGATAGGAATTGTAATTTTTCAAAGAAAAGAAAACACCAAGGAATTAATTTTCTTTCCTTTTTCCTTTCCGCAAACCAAAACGGGACACGGGACGGAATCCACCGTAACATTATCGTTGAAGCTTACATCATCCATAACAATATCTGAAGTAGAATCGGGATCACATCATAAGGAGAAAATAGTTCATTTTCTTGTTGCACACATGTAAGTTCATCAGACACCTTGTACTCCAACAATAAGAGATCGTCGTTGTCCATTCGTGAACTTGTTCATCCTCAAACCAAGTGTGTGCGTGTGTGTCCATCTTCCTCAGGAGAGACATCAAACGAGTAAGATGATCCCTCATCCCATTTGAGAAGTTCGGAATGAAAACGAAAGAAGTGGTAATTAAGTCCGGAAATGGATTGTCAAGTGGACAAACTAAAGTCCTTATCCATACCAAAATAAACCCAACACTTTGTTTTCAATCAAATTATGTAATGGTTGAGGTCCCGTAATCATAGGAAAAGAACACAGATACCTACAGAAAAACTGTCTCCTCTTGGCTTTAATTTCAAGGGATGCATGTTTATAACATTTCATTTTGTGTTTGCTTCTTCACTTTGTTTCATTGTTCGCAACCTATAAGAATATCGTCCGGTGGCATATACGCCAATGAATCCTACAGGAAAGAAGGAAAAAAAAAATGGTTATATGTCAGATGTCGATGCGGTCATTCGAGCACTTTATTTATTTCTAATTTGCTATTATTGCTGGTGAGAATTTGTACTTTTGTGTGCATGTGCTCTAATACAATTTTGAAATTAATAAGTGATAATTAAGTCATTAACCAGTAACTCTGCATTGATTTGTCTTAATGCATAATTTCTGAAGCGTGGTTCAATTGTTCACATGGCCGGCCAAAGGATAAGTCAGACAAGACTTCAGACTTAGACAATCTTTCTCTGCTTAAAGCAACTCCAAGACTCAATGTGATCCCAATAGAGGTCGGGGTCGCAGATGACCCTCCAGAATTAGCCTACAATAAAGATCTAGGAAAATCCAAAACTAGCTCCAACTAGGATAACTCAACCTTCTGGACCGATCCTGGTTGTTCGTTATCTAAGTCGTACTTAAACACGTGATCCTCGTGGAAACCGTTGTTATTAGGTATACAAAGGCTGATCTGATGCTTCAACTTCATTCTGATAATAAATTCTTAAACCAACTTGCATTACGGAAGAATGTCTGAGTTGTGTTTTCTTTTTCTTTTTCTTTTTCTTTTTTCTTTCCGTAAAGACTTAAATTATGTCACGTTCTTCATGTCTCTGATATTATGGAATTATACCTGAAATGGCCGTACGTTCTCACGATATTTC
The DNA here is from genome assembly GCA_029216955.1 of Iris pallida. Taxonomy (NCBI): domain Eukaryota; kingdom Viridiplantae; phylum Streptophyta; class Magnoliopsida; order Asparagales; family Iridaceae; genus Iris; species Iris pallida. The sequence continues at coordinate 57,181 of JANAVB010011248.1, read as the reverse complement.
ATCAATGTCATTACACCTCTGTCAACACTGGCACCCTCTCGGTCGTATACGAGATAAGGAACGTACACGGACCAGTCGCACCCGCTCGACCGCACGCACAAGACGAGCTAACTTCTCTAATCTCGTGCCCGAGTCGAGGCACATTCACAAATCAATCGCATCCGCACGAACACTTGCTCGAGACGAGATAACGTGCACGAGTCCAGTTGACTTATTCCTGCGACTCGAAATATTGCAGCTTCTATCAGACCTCTGATGCATACAAGCGTGGGTGTCCCGGACCGTTTGAGTTGTGTTGTAACTTCAGCAAAAAAAAAAAAGGGAGAATGAAAAAATTTGTATCTTGAGCAAAAAAAATAAAATAAAAAGTCTTCCCCTGCTTTGGGAAACTACTATAAGCTACCGAACTTGCTTCCAACTAGTTGCGCACCAAAGGATGCACTCGAAGTGGCCACAGTGAAAAAATGACTAAGTGAGTTATCCAACTTAAAAACTGTTGAGAGCATTAATGGACTTTTAGTCCCACATCGGGTAGAATAATAGGGAGAGGGGTTAGCCTCTCCTATATATGTGTACCTCCATCACAATAATAAATAAGCCAAGTATTCTACTAAATTTTTATTTCGTATTAGAGCCTCCACAAAATTCTAACCATAACTGTAGTGCCCCGACCCGCAAAGTCAATCGGAGGAATCGAAACGCCGACGGCGTTGGAACTAAGCCTTGCAACGGCTCGCCCGGAGACATCGTTCAGGTGGGGGAGTTTCGGTGAACTTACACCATCTTAGCTTGCACATAATAAATCGTGTTTTCAACTCGCACAAGTAGGCTAATATAAAAGCTACGCACCAATATAGCTAAGGGAAAATCCCGTCGGGTCGGATTGTCCTAGAACATGGAAAATGGTCCCACGGTATACATAGAAGTCGGCTCAGCGTGCTTTCAAATGACACTCGATCCTTCGATCTCGTGGCTTGGGAGAAGGAAGTTGGCCTAAGTTGCTAAATTGCCCCGACACTTGAAATAGCCTAAGTCATAGGCGTCGCCTGCGTAACTGCTTGCTGAAGCAGGCACGGTCCCGTTGTGCAAGGCTTGGCATAGCCTTCGCATGTCCCGTTGGTCCCGTCAACTTGTCCCGATACTTGAATAAGCCTAAGTCATAGGCATCGCCCGCACGAATGCTTAACAAAGCATGCACGGTCCGGTCCCGCAAGGCTTGGCATAGCCTTCGCACGTCCCGCAAGTTAAGTCATCTTTGTACGGCTTGTTGGCTTAAGTCTAGGCACCCAAGATTTGGTTGTTAAGTCGACCCCGTGCCTAGCACGTTCCCCCGATGCGTAGCTCGGCGTAGCCTTCGCTCGTCGAGTCATTGCCCGTATAAGTCAACAAGAGTTGCTCTAGGCTAACGAAGCCATTCCTAGCTCTATCCCGCTCTAGCTGCGGTTGTCAAGTCAAGTAGTCCCTTGAGAACAAGGCTCGTCGTATAAGTATATGACTTGAGCGTTAGCGTCGCCTAGAGAACCATACCTGTTTAAGGCACGAGCCACGGCCGAATACTCTTAAGCATGCCGGTCCCGTCCGGTCATGTCCTGCTTGAATACTTTTAAGTATGCCGGTCCTGCCCGGTCATGTCCTGCCTGAATACTTGATAAGTCCCGCATACGAGATTAGTCCCGCGGCTTGGGAGTCTCGATAGAATAACGGAATGCATGGTCATGTTAAGGAAAGACTGGATAGATTGGATAGATCGAGTCTTGCATGGTCATGGACAACTTGTCGACAAGGTGTAGTCTTCTCGGGTGATCTCCTCCGGGGCACCGGGATCATCCGCCCGGGAGAAGCGAGTGTGGCTCAAAGTAGGATGCTGGATGACCGCATGGGAGTATCGGCGCTTCCGGGGCTAGCTACCCTTAGAGGGGCGGACCGATACCCCCGCCGAGCCATGTCCAAGATAGCTTGAAATTGCTAGTGACCACTCATGTAGATGTGTCGGCAATAGCGGCACACCGCGTGTATGCCTTTGGATTGTGTCTAGAACTTGAATGCTTGTCTTGTCGGAAACACAATGTTGGGCCTAAGACTGGGCTGCAGCGTAGGCACCGTGCTTGTCACGATAGATTGGCGTCGGGATGTCCATGAGATTAATGCTAGGTTTGGCAAGTCTTGTCTAAAGTTGGTTCATGAGTCGACCAGGAAGGCCGCAAGGCGGTAGCACGATAAGTCTTGATAACTTGCGAGGCGCGGCCTCAATCTTGAAGCACGAGCAAAGTCTAAGTAAAGTCTAAGGCACGACCTGCACGAGTCGTCCCGTTGCCGTCCCTTGGCACTTGAATCGTTAGCACAAGAATTGGTCTAGTGGCGCTTGAGTTTAATCAAAGGTCCTGGCACGGCCGAGATCACGTGAATTGCCCCTCGACAAAGCACAGTCTTGAACAAGTCTAAGTTTGGAATAGAATGTGGCACGACCCTGCCGTCCCGCCTTGAAGTTTGGTCAAGTACCTAAGCGATGAGGCACTGCCTCGATCAAAACACACGTTGGCAAGATAGCGTGACCCTATCGTTGCACGACCTTGTCGTTGCATCGCTAGTTATCAACTGAGACGTCCTTGTCCTAAAATGAATCCTAAGGCAAGACTAGAAAGACAATTGAAAGGGTTTAAGCTGCACAAAGTAAATGAAACGTGTCGGTTATGTATGGGTGGGCGAGAAGCTCACTCCACCAGTACAGTGGTACTGACACCCACATAGTGTTTCATGTGCAGGCACAGGTAGAAGCTCGTGGCGCGGAGCTCGCTTGGATGCGTCGAGGCATGGAGTTCCTTGGCGAGTCGAAGCGTGCGGCCGCGTGACCCGAAGACTTATACAGGACATAATGTATGGACATCGCCTTCCGAAGCTTCCGCTGGATTCAAGCATTGTATCGAGAGATGAGAGAGGGCAGAGTGACTTGTAACATGAGTGAAAAGTGAGCCAGAGAGACTTGTAATTGGCCTTGCGCCCACAAATGTAATCCTGTATTCAATATCAATAAAGAGATTCTTTTGAGTTACTTGTGTCTATGTGTTCTTCTTTAAATTCCGCTGCAATGTTTTCAATGTTTCTGCTTGGGACTTCTGTGCGACGACCCCGTCGCCGCCGATGTAATCGGCCGTTATGGAATTGCCTTGCACGAGCGCAATCTAGCCTCGTGCGGCATCACGCCTTAGCGAGGACGATCGCTCCTACGGGAGCGGGGCGTGACATAATGGTATCAGAGCACGGCTTTACGTCCTTGGACTTCAAATCGAATTATCAGTTTTGAAAGCTCGTCGTCGATAATCAAGTGCGCGCACTCTCTCTCGAATGTCCCTCGGCATGTCCATACAATAAGTCTAAATATTTTCGAAAGCTCGTACAAGCGTTCACTCAAACGCATCGATAGGCAAGGCCTTTGTGCCGAACGTTGCAAACTTGACTCGATTGAAAACACGTGCTAATGTTAGCAAGTCGCGCGTGTGCCCGAATAGTACTACGTCGACCTTAGCAAGTCGCATGCATGCCTAATTAGTCCAAACGTCGACCCTAACAAATGAGCATGCAAACTCAACATTTAGTCCGCACGGGATAGCTATGCACACGGCCTTTTGGCTAAGTTGTGTTTCGCGTCGCGCACCTCGACCCTTGGTGCAACGAATCGCGAACGATATAAAGTATCGCTCGGTCGGGGATGGAGATGCACTTAGAGTGTCTATCGATAGGAATGCTATCGAGTTAACGCTTAGGCGTACACGAAGGATTGACTTGGATTTCGAGATATAGTGCGAACGACTTTGTGCGTCGGTACGACGCGAGCGACTACGCTAGTGATTCGTCGAACGAATCTAAGAGATGTCTTAGCGCATGATGCGAACTTGATTGAGGACTAGAACGGATGGCTCGAATCCGAGTGGTGTATGGATTTTTCTTGGAAATCATTCGAGCGAAAATTGAGGATTTCGAGTATGTCGGCGAGGCGATGCGATCGCGCAAAGCCTTAGAGCGCGTCACGTTTAGTTGGACGTGACTTCGTGTGTCTCGAACGAGCATCTCGTTCGGACGACTTGCGAGTAGGCAACGCGAGTAGAAATCGATATCGAAATGATTCGAACCGATGAATGAAAATGAAAGGTCTTGATCGAGGAAACTTAGAGGAGTCGCACGTACGATTTCGGATTGATACAAATGAAATGTGACTTGGGTTTTGAACGACGATCTTGAAATGAGCTTGAGGAATAGTGATCGAGCTTGATCTTGAATATCGAGGAAATTGTGGGGTATCCAACTCGGACAATAGTATCAGTCGCACGACTCGAAATTGGTTGCAAGGAAGATCGTCAGGTTACACATATCGTCGATGGTATTGAGGCGTATCAGAGACCGATATATGATAACTCGGGGGTACTCTGACTCGGCAAATGACGATCGTGCAAATGTCATTGTTCCGACGGATGCTATAATCGGGATGTTAAAATGTGTCGAAGAAAAGATAGACTTGGCTCGAGGATGTTCTGGTTGAACAAATGACGGGTAAACTATCGAATTGAAATCTTGACTTGGATGAAATGAAAACGTTTGGATTTGCTTCGTCGATAACCACAACTTCGACATTCTTGTCTTATGCGAGCGCAACTCCAGCCTCGCACATGCGTCGCGCCGATTTGAGACGATCACTCCACGTGAGCGCTGGTATGGTGATTCATACAGCGGGGGTGATTGACCTAGATTGGCGTGATAATTTGTATGCTTCGACTTGTGGTTTGACGCGAAGGTGACTCGAAAATGAATTGTGTGTTTGAAGAACCGAATTTGAGGATTGCGTAGGGCCAATCCGCGTATCGAAAATGAGTTAGTCTAAACTCAAACAAGAGTTACGCCCCGATGAGAATGATTATTCTGCGAGTGCGTTGCGTGGTGATTCACGAACCACCGTAGATAATCGGACTCGCGTGAGATTGGGGTACAACGTATTGTCGAGCTAGATGACCTCGTGATCGAATGCACGAATTGGTTAGAGTTGGTGATTTGGATAAAATCGAATATGTGCAACGCATGCATTGATGCGAATAGGTGATCGTGCTCGATGTTTAGAAATCTGAGTGATGCGAGCTTGGGTAGAAAACCCCGTACTACCGACTATGGTTTGACCCTAGGATTGGGGTCAGTGTTGGCATTATTGTTGGGGAACTATGATTCCAATCCTGACATTGACTTAGCCTCGAAAAGATTGGCCTAGCGGTTAGGCAAAATGCCCCTGTTGCAAGTGTTATCAATCAAAGGATTGATCTTGAGGATTGGTTTGAATGGATAGTATGAATCACGAATGTAGGAAATCCTGCTCACGAGACTCGGCTGACATGCATATATTTCAGGGACGCCTGGGTATGTGCACGATGCGACTCGAGTGAGAATGACAACTCTCTATCATGCGGCTTGGTTGAATGCATGTATTTTGGGGACGCTTGGAATGCGTGCACGATCCAGCCAAGTGATACGTTGAGTTCAAATACGACTGGGGAACGAGAGTGTCGAGATCTTGAAATCGTGTTAACGGAAAGATTGATAAGTCGTGCGAGCGTAGCTCGGAATCGAAGGAACGCGTAGGCGAGATACATACGAATAAGTCTTGGCCATAGAAATGGTAGGATGGCCTGCCCTCAGGAAAGTCTCGAGGACGAGACTTGTTCTGAGTGGTGTATGTTATAGTGCCCCGACCCGCAAAGTCAATCGGAGGAATCGAAACGCCGACGGCGTTGGAACTAAGCCTTGCAACGGCTCGCCCGGAGACATCGTTCAGGTGGGGGAGTTTCGGTGAACTTACACCATCTTAGCTTGCACATAATAAATCGTGTTTTCAACTCGCACAAGTAGGCTAATATAAAAGCTACGCACCAATATAGCTAAGGGAATAATCCCGTCGGGTCGGATTGTCCTAGAACATGGAAAATGGTCCCACGGTATACATAGAAGTCGGCTCAGCGTGCTTTCAAATGACACTCGATCCTTCGATCTCGTGGCTTGGAGAAGGAAGTTGGCCTAAGTTGCTAAATTGCCCCGACACTTGAAATAGCCTAAGTCATAGGCGTCGCCTGCGTAACTGCTTGCTGAAGCAAGCACGGTCCCGTTGTGCAAGGCTTGGCATAGCCTTCGCATGTCCCGTTGGTCCCGTCAACTTGTCCCGATACTTGAATAAGCCTAAGTCATAGGCATCGCCCGCACGAATGCTTAACAAAGCATGCACGGTCCGGTCCCGCAAGGCTTGGCATAGCCTTCGCACGTCCCGCAAGTTAAGTCATCTTTGTACGGCTTGTTGGCTTAAGTCTAGGCACCCAAGATTTGGTTGTTAAGTCGACCCCGTGCCTAGCACGTTCCCCCGATGCGTAGCTCGGCGTAGCCTTCGCTCGTCGAATCATTGCCCGTATAAGTCAACAAGAGTTGCTCTAGGCTAACGAAGCCATTCCTAGCTCTATCCCGCTCTAGCTGCGGTTGTCAAGTCAAGTAGTCCCTTGAGAACAAGGCTCGTCGTATAAGTATATGACTTGAGCGTTAGCGTCGCCTAGAGAACCATACCTGTTTAAGGCACGAGCCACGGCCGAATACTCTTAAGCATGCCGGTCCCGTCCGGTCATGTCCTGCTTGAATACTTTTAAGTATGCCGGTCCTGCCCGGTCATGTCCTGCCTGAATACTTGATAAGTCCCGCATACGAGATTAGTCCCGCGGCTTGGGAGTCTCGATAGAATAACGGAATGCATGGTCATGTTAAGGAAAGACTGGATAGATTGGATAGATCGAGTCTTGCATGGTCATGGACAACTTGTCGACAAGGTGTAGTCTTCTCGGGTGATCTCCTCCGGGGCACCGGGATCATCCGCCCGGGAGAAGCGAGTGTGGCTCAAAGTAGGATGCTGGATGACCGCATGGGAGTATCGGCGCTTCCGGGGCTAGCTACCCTTAGAAGGGCGGACCGATACCCCCGCCGAGCCATGTCCAAGATAGCTTGAAATTGCTAGTGACCACTCATGTAGATGTGTCGGCAATAGCGGCACACCGCGTGTATGCCTTTGGATTGTGTCTAGAACTTGAATGCTTGTCTTGTCGGAAACACAATGTTGGGCCTAAGACTGGGCTGCAGCGTAGGCACCGTGCTTGTCACGATAGATTGGCGTCGGGATGTCCATGAGATTAATGCTAGGTTTGGCAAGTCTTGTCTAAAGTTGGTTCATGAGTCGACCAGGAAGGCCGCAAGGCGGTAGCACGATAAGTCTTGATAACTTGCGAGGCGCGGCCTCAATCTTGAAGCACGAGCAAAGTCTAAGTAAAGTCTAAGGCACGACCTGCACGAGTCGTCCCGTTGCCGTCCCTTGGCACTTGAATCGTTAGCACAAGAATTGGTCTAGTGGCGCTTGAGTTTAATCAAAGGTCCTGGCACGGCCGAGATCACGTGAATTGCCCCTCGACAAAGCACAGTCTTGAACAAGTCTAAGTTTGGAATAGAATGTGGCACGACCCTGCCGTCCCGCCTTGAAGTTTGGTCAAGTACCTAAGCGATGAGGCACTGCCTCGATCAAAACACACGTTGGCAAGATAGCGTGACCCTATCGTTGCACGACCTTGTCGTTGCATCGCTAGTTATCAACTGAGACGTCCTTGTCCTAAAATGAATCCTAAGGCAAGACTAGAAAGACAATTGAAAGGGTTTAAGCTGCACAAAGTAAATGAAACGTGTCGGTTATGTATGGGTGGGCGAGAAGCTCACTCCACCAGTACAGTGGTACTGACACCCACATAGTGTTTCATGTGCAGGCACAGGTAGAAGCTCGTGGCGCGGAGCTCGCTTGGATGCGTCGAGGCATGGAGTTCCTTGGCGAGTCGAAGCGTGCGGCCGCGTGACCCGAAGACTTATACAGGACATAATGTATGGACATCGCCTTCCGAAGCTTCCGCTGGATTCAAGCATTGTATCGAGAGATGAGAGAGGGCAGAGTGACTTGTAACATGAGTGAAAAGTGAGCCAGAGAGACTTGTAATTGGCCTTGCGCCCACAAATGTAATCCTGTATTCAATATCAATAAAGAGATTCTTTTGAGTTACTTGTGTCTATGTGTTCTTCTTTAAATTCCGCTGTAATGTTTTCAATGTTTCTGCTTGGGACTTCTGTGCGACGACCCCGTCGCCGCCGATGTAATCGGCCGTTATGGAATTGCCTTGCACGAGCGCAATCTAGCCTCGTGCGGCATCACGCCTTAGCGAGGACGATCGCTCCTGCGGGAGCGGGGCGTGACAATAACTGCCATCCTTCTCCATCAAACCCTAATCCTAGTCCTCTTCCAAACACGGCCGCCGACCCCCCACCGCTTACCCCTCTTTCCCTTCTCCCGTCGCTGACCCCTCCTCCTCCCGCCGCCTTTCTCTCGCTGACCGGCAGCAGCCCCCCTCCCTTTGCCGTCGACAGCAGTCCCGCCTCCGCCTCCCACCTCCTTTCCGGTTAGCCCCCATTTCCACGTCGGACTCCGCCCCCTTCCGTCGTCGCCGGCGCTGGCTCCTGTTATCCTTCACCGATCGCAACCATGCACGGGACATGAGCAACAGCCCTCAAGGATATCGCTGCCGCTAAAGAAGAATTAATAGACGTGAAGAGGAAGGTGAGCAAAGGTGAAGACGGCCTCGATCTACCATCACCTTGCTGATGGAAGAGGAGAAGATGAAGATAAAGGAGACTATCTACGGCAAGCTGACGGCCAAAGAGATGAAGGCTTTGGTGGACTATCTCTTCTCCAGGAGGCTAACCGAGACTAGTTTTTGTCCTGCACACGCAGACGTGGATCCTTCACCATACAAAATGGATAAGTTGAAGAAATTGGAAGTAAAGTTGGAAGGTACTTTCAACTATATGAAGTGGTCGCGTCAAGCAATGTAAACTCTGAAGGCAAGAGCTAGGCTTTGTGGGCTATGTAAATGGCCAAACCAAGACACCTAAAGATCACTCCTCACGGGAGTCTGTGTGGAAAATCGTTAATAATGTTATAGCTGGATGGTTGACCGCCTCCTTGACCGACCAAGTGTCGGACAACGTAGAAGCAATGGAGGACGCTGGTGATATTTGGATGACGATGAAAGACATGTACTCAGGGACTGGCAACCCTATGAGGGTCTTCCAACTGCAGGATGAACTTGATAAGATGGTCCAAGAAGGTCACACTATCTCTGAGTATGTGGCTCTGCTGAAGAAGTATTGGTCAGATCTCGACCACTATGATCCCATTGGTGTGAAAGATGAGTAAGTATAATCGGATTTGCGAAACATTACCAGAAGTTCATGGAGTATATCTCGTGACAAAGGATGATGAAGTTCCTGAAGGAGCTCAACCCAGCATTCGAGGAAAGGAAGAATGTGTTACTCGCACAACCCGGACTGCCATCACCAGAGAAGGTCATTGCTGTTATGGCACAAGAAGAAGCGCGGTTGAAGCTGATACCTAGCACCACTAGCTCTCTGGGGGAGAAATCAGCTTTAGCAGTTTTTTATCCAAACCCTTCAGAAGGGGGAGGGTGCTACAACTGTGGAGACCCAGGACACTTCATCAGATTCTGTACGAAACCTATGAGAGGCCACTCCTGCGACCGTGGACGTGCCCATAGAGGATGTAGGGGTAGCAAAGGAGGCTATGACAGAGGTAATTATTTTGAAGGGCACAAGACAAACCTGGCAGAAGGGAAAAATGAGAATCAGTCATCCGATATGACCCATAGTGAGAGAAAAATGCAAGAAACGTAGAGGAACATGAAGCTCAAAAGCAGCAACAGTCGAGCCAATACCGCTGGGACATCGACTCCAACCACCTCTGGGGGTAACACCACATACTATGCCAATACAAGCACATGTATACCTGCTCATGTCCTTGCATCTACCCACAAACTAGGAAGTCTAAATTGGATAATTGACTTTGGGAATCGTGCCATGTCATGGGTGCCGATGATGAGTTCCAAGATTACACTCGCCTGATGACGCCTGAAAGCATTCAGACTGTTGATGGTACTACTAGACCCATTGTGGGTAAAGGCACAGTTGAATGCACCCCTTCTATAAGTCTTACTGATGTCTTGCATGCTCTATCTTTTTCTGTTAATCTATTGCCCATTAGTGCCATTATTCTTCAACTTAATTGTGTTGTTTTCTTTGACATTTCGAAGATTATTTTTCAGGAGAAGTGAACGGAGAGACATTTGGGAACTAGCATTTGGCATAAAGGGATATGGTACTTGGACAGGGGTGGGGTGGATACAGCACTGGCAGCACTAGTGGATGAAGCACAACCGAAGGAGTCGCGAAGTACCGTAGAAGAAGAATTATTACTCTAACATCAGCGCATGGGACACTCTTCATTCAGTCTACTGAGTCGGATGTTTCCCTCTATATCAAAAGGCTAATAAACAAAAGTTGGTTTGTGATGCTTGTGAATTTGGGAAAAATACCAGAAGCTCTTACGTGAGTTCTGAAAATAAAAGTTTAGCTGCTTTTGATATGATACACTCTGATGTATGAGGACCTTGTCCTACAACTCCTGATGATAGTTTTAAATGGATTGTCACCTTTATTGACTGCCATACTCGTGTTAACTGGGTATACCTAATGAAGAGTAAGAGTGATGTCTTTGCATGCTTTCAAGACTTTTATCGCAGGATTACAAAACAGTATTGCGCTAAAGTAAAGGTTTTGAGATCTGACAATGGGACAAAATATACCAACAAGACTATTGAAGAGTACTTATTAGCCAATGGGATACATCATCAGACTTTATGTGCCTATACACCAGCACAAAATGGCATGGCAGAGCGGAAGAACAGGTACCTGTTGAAGTGGCAAGGTCAATGATATTTGCTATGAATGTTCTGAAACACTTATGGGGGCATGTCGTGTTGACTGCTGCATATCTCATCAACAGGGTGCCCTCTCAGGTGCTAGGATGGAAAATACCGTTTGAGATGCTTACATGTGAGAATAAGTACAATGTTCCCCCAAAGGTATTTGGATGTGTATGCTTTGTGAAGAATAATAGGCCTGCATGGGAAAGTTGGATCCTCGGACAGTAAAGTGTGTCTTCATTTGCTACTCGAAGACTCAAAAAGGATATTCTTGCGGAAGTCCTGTGGAACGAAGGCTCTTTGTAAGCATGGATGTTACATTCAGAGAGATGGAACCATACTACCACAATGGTTCAGGTGAAGGCTAACACAGAAGGTGTTAGGATTAAGGGAGTGATGGTCCCAAGTGTGATTGTTGGTCAGTTCCATGCCCAATGATGGAAGTTAGTCTAAGAAAAGAAGAGGGAGATAGCGAGGGTAAAAAAAGTGATGAGGATGCATACAATCAGGAGAAAAGAAGTGATGCTCTAGTACAGGAAAAGGAACAGACTACAGAATAGTCTACATCTACAGAGCTCCAAGTCTACAAAAGAAGAAAGCAGCAGTCTACTACTGTGCCTATTACCCCTATTATGCCATGTCCCTCGCTTAACCCTACCCCAACTCCTGAAGATGTGCCTTCCACACCGGATCCCGCTAATTCGGATACAGATCCCTCTAATTAGGATGGTATGCTCCCTCCTCCACTATCTCATATTCTTTTAAGAAGTTCTTCTCGTAGTAATGCGAGAAGATCTCCTATTCGTTATGGATATGAACATGATATTGCCTATTTTTTATCCTACTCTAATCTATCTCCTACTTATGGAGCATTCATTGCATCGTTAGACACCACATCTTTGCCTAAGTGTTGGCAAGAAGCGAAGGAAGATCTGAGGTAAAAAGCTACAATGTTGGAGGAACTTGGGGTACTGGAAAGAAATAGGACATGGAAACTTATTCCATTACATGAAAAAAAAAGAGTAGTTGGATACAAATGGGCCTTCACGGTAAAGAAGATGCCAGAAGGAAAGATGGAGCGATATAAGACAAGATTGGTTGCAAAGAGATTCACTCAGTCCTATGGCACCGACTATGATGAGACGTTTGCTCCTGTAGCATAGATGAGCATTATGAGAACCCTGGTCTCTCTTGCAGCAAACCGTGGGTGGTAACTTCATCAATTGGATGTGAAAAATGTCTTTTGTCATGGAGATCTATAGAAAAAAGTATACATGGAGACCCCCCGGGATTTTGTATGAAGCAGTCAACAGAAAAGGTGTGCAAGCTGAAGAAATTACTCTATGGACTCAAGCAATCTCCTCGGACATGGTTTGAAAGATTTAGAAAAGCTGTCATGGGCATGGATACAGCCAGACCAATACAAATCACACAGTCTTCTTCCAACATGCGAGAGGCCACATCACCATCCTTCCTGTATACGTAGATGATATATTAATCATAGGTGATGAGGAGCAGGAGATTACTCAGCTGAAGTCAAAACTTGCCAAGGAATTTGAAGTAAAAGACTTGGCAATGATGAGATATTTTCTCAGGATCGAGGTAGTTCAAGGAATAGATGGGTTCGTCCTCTCTCAGAGGAACTATATACTAGCCATGCTCACAGAAACTGTTATACTGGAATGTCCTCTGACCGTCACTCCAATTGATTAGAAAGATAAGTTTGGGGCAGAGACAGGAAAGTCGGTTGATCGTGAGAGATATCAGAGACTTGTAAGCCGATTGAATTATCTGGGCCACACTCGCCCTGATATCTCATTTGCTATGAGTGTAGTAAGTCGCTACATGCATGATCCACGGAAGGGTTACATGTATGTTATTTTCCATATTCTGAGATATCTGAAGGGGGCCCTGGAAAAGGGATATGGTTTAAGAACAATGGACAACTTGGTGTTGAGGGATACTACGATACAGATTGGGAAAGTTGTATGAATGACAGAAGGTCTATCTCAGGGTATTGTATATTTATGGAAGGTAACCTAGTCTCATGAAGAAGCATGCAAGAAACAGTCTATGGTAGCCCGATTGACCGATGAAGCAGAATATAGAGCTATGGCTCTGGGAGTGTCAGAATTGTTATGGATAAAAGTATTACTGACAGAGTTGAAGCTGGACTAGGGAACACCATTGCATCTTCTGAGTGACAGTCAAGCAACACTGAGTATAACTAACAATCCAGTTCAGTATGATAGTACGAAGCACATCGAGATCGATCAGTTCTTCTTCAAGGAGAAGCTAGTGAAAGGGATACTAAAGCTCGATTATGTTTGCTCAGAAGAACAAGTCGCAGATTGTTTTACTAAGGGGCTTAATTCATTAAGCCTTTCTGTCACGCCCCAGAACCAGAATACTGGAGATCAGGGGCGAGACAAAGCCAGCTACGTATATCGGAGTACGCCAGTACCCCGAGATACGGTCAAAGCTGTCTAGAAGACAAGTGGGTGGACTCTAGCATGCCACTAACAACTCCTAAGGTCGAACAATTCCTATCTCAATCCAATCAACATAAGAAGCAATAAAGAGTAAATCATAAATGAGATGGGTAAGGTGTCCCAAACACAAGTACATACATAATCATGAGAGCTGACAATATATAAGATATATCAACTGACTATACAAAAGGTACGTAAATGTACAACTAGCAGCTGTCCAGAATATACATCAACACCGTACTAAGACGGAGGGAACAAAACCCAGAAATAAGGACTAACATATGTCCTTGGCTAATACACCACAAAATGAAAGTACAAGATAAAGTGGAAAATAAAGGTAACCCACTCGCTATCCATATCGGTCCTCTGAGTACGAACCATCCGGAAGAGAAGACGGTAGATCCTCGTGATCAACTATGGAACCTGGCCATGCAAAACCAGTGGGGTCAGACCCCAAATAGCAAGTACCACAAGGAAGGCTCGAGGTGAATGACAAAGTCCAACAACAACACAACAACATAATGACAGAAATAAATAAATATGGTTCGAGACTAGTGCGGTACCAATACACGTATCTCAAGAATATAAATGACTGAATGGAAATACTGAACAATATAGCTATGAAACAGAATAATCCGATGAGCAACAAGGGGTTTAGGAATTACTAGGAATCGGAGCTACAACCCTTAAACCAAACAAGGACCGGGGTTGCAGATCTTTTCCCTTGCAGAACTTAGCCTCTGGCCACTCACCGACACAAGAGCATTTAAGGTAACACATAATCAAAAGTGCACGGCCAATCATTGCCTACGGCTTTCTATCATTAACTAGCTAGGGTTATCACAATCCTAATTACTAGTATGCAAGTTGAGGATTTTCGCAACTACCTGACTTGAGATACCCGGATGTCCAGGGGTACGAGTAGTACATCTATTGCCCAACAAGACTGCTGGCAGATGAAACGTGTCTAGACTTGTAACATGAACAACCATATCATATACTTGTAAAAGAAAACATATAACTGACTGTGCCGCAACCCGGCACGACATGTGACTCGATCGTATATCAATACACGCAAACTTGGTAGGTCATGGAGCCCTTGCCTAGCAGGGTTGAGCCATGCCTCATGGGGCCCTTGGAGCTCGGGGTTGGTAGTGCGAATTTCCTCCTACAATGATCTACTTGAATTTACTAGTCATTTACCTTATCATATTCATGTCAAATTCTCAAGTCGTGGACACTCAAGAATTTCCTAAGATGACGTGTGCTATGTACGAGTAAATCGTAAGTTATTACTTACGAACATTCCCGTAATAACATCACGTGATACACGGAACAATACTCACACTCGATTGTCCAGTGCCAAGATGCAATAGATTAACATTCAACAAGCTATATCCACGGTGTCAAGAAAGAACATGTACTCATATATCGGGTCTAGAAATCAATAAGAAAATCAAGTCATGAGTGCGCTACTACGAGCCACTAAATCGAGCTAGGCATATACAGTAATCTGGAGTGCACCATGACAGGCCACTATCTATAATCTGGACATAGAACAATACGTGAACATAAGCATGTACCATGTATATAGAGTGTACAATCATTCTTTAACTATCCAAGGTCATCTAATCATGTTAAGAGTCCTGTAGGTCCAAAAAATCAAACCGCGCCTAGGTTTGATTCAACTGATTGATCAGAACGCGCCTACAAACAAATGGCGCCTATTTCATCAACAAACTCAGAGCACGCCTATTTCTTCATCACAGAGGCGCACTTCACAAACCGCGCTTAGCTGACGTGGAGTCATCATTACCCGACAAACACGAAGATCTAGGCGGCGCTATCATTCCTCTGATGGCACGGCGCTCGAAGAAGATATGACAGCTGTCCAGGCGCTGTTTAATCAAACTGCGCCTACTTCCATCTGAACTCAGCAGACTGCGCCTACTTTCCTCTGAATTCAGCAGATAGCGCCTACTTCCATCCGAATTCAAGCGCATTTTACAGATTGCGCCTACGTCTCAGTGAAGAAGGCGCAGTTCAATACAACATCAATTTAGAGCTTGCCACGTGTCCCTGAAACAGGCGCGCTTTGACTAAATCAACGCCTAACTACCACTCTACATGTCCAACACGTGTCTCACTAACTGTACACGACCAAGCGCATTTTAATCAAACAATGCCACGTGTCTAGAGCAGTTGGTGCACGTTCGTGATAATGGAGTGAAAACAGGCGCAGTTTGTCATACGTGCTCAAAACAGGCGCACTTCAATCAGGCGCTCTCCAGAATAACTGCCCAAAACAGTTATTTTAGAACTCTATAAATAGAGTTTCGTTTCCATTCAACAGATAACGGAGAAGATCAAGAAAAATCAGAGTTTTCGTCCAAGTGCTGCTGCGTTCTTCAGAGATTCAAGTCTTCAAAGTTCACATCGTCCAAGGGATAAAGCGATCGTCATTCAGATCGGATTCCTATAGTTGTACTTTCCCAGAATTCTTGTAATATTCTTTACAAAGTTTGTGAAATAAAGATAATACTTTTGTTTTTGCAAACAAAATGGCGACTCTGCTGGGGACGACCTTTTTCTCTGATGAAAAGGTGACAACTCAATGTGACACAGCATCTATCGGCTCGACGCAGAAGACTTTGGTCGTGAAAGTCGACCAAACGGCCTACGAAGCAATGATTAATGCACAAAGTACTCCTCGCCGCACTACGACTTCCGTCAAGAGCAAGACTCGCTCAGTGTGGGCTCCCAAGAACTTTGTTACTTCTCTAATGAAGGACACTGCCACTTCTTCGGCACAACCTGCTGTTTCTAAGACACCAGTGTCTATCTCTGGCAATCAGGCGCAGTCTGTTCTCTCTTTAGAGAAACAGGCGCAGTCTGCTGTCAAACCGTCTTTTGGCACAATTCATGTCAAAACAGCACAATCTCTGCCTGGCAATCAGGCGCAGTCTGTTCTCTCTTTAGAGAAACAGGCGCAGTCTGCTGTCAAACCGTCTTTTGGCACAATTCATGTCAAAACAGCACAATCTCTGCCTGGCAATCAGGCGCAGTCTGTTCTCTCTTTAGGGAAACAGGCGCCGTCTGCCACCAAACCTTCTTCTGGCACAGTTTGTGCCAAATTGGCACAAGTCAAATCTTCTGCAGATGCTGCCCTGACTAAACAGGCGCAGTCTACTCAGGCGCAGTCTGCTCAGGCGCAGTCTACTCCGAATCACTCCAGAATCCAGAAATCCCAAACTGTTCAGACGCAGTTTGCTGAGGACAGTCCTTTGGCTGTTCCTTCTTCCATTCCATCAAAAGAAAAAGGCCCCTTGGTCTTCTCCCAATCTTTCCAAGCTCAAAACTTGAAAGATAACAGAGGGAAATGCTCTTTAGCTATCCCTTCATCTCAAAACAATGGGAAAGGTCCTTTGGCCTTTTCCAAGTCTTCTTCGGTTCTTATCAAGGAGGATCCAACTGATAGTGCTTCTGCACCTATTAGTACGAATATTCCCCTTAACAAGGGTTCTCGTACTAATCAGAGAGGTATTTTACCTACTCCCAAGGCAAATATTCAGGAATTGCCTAATTTGCGGATTTCACGATCCGAACAAGGCAAATTACAAGTTTCACAAACTGAGGTTCCCAGGGACGGTTTAAATGATTTACGGGCATATCTTAATAGAAAATCCCAATCAAAACCTACCTCTGTAAAACGCAAGCATGCTAAGATCAATTTGCCTCAGTATCAACCTTTTGAGGCAAGGAATCCTGACAATTACGCCAATCAGATGAGTACCTCTCTTTATACTCATGGAATCGAACGTTTACGAAATCGGAATCATGTTCCAAATGTCCTCTATGAGTATATCCCTGCTACTTCTTCTCATCCCGTTGTCTCTGATCTTCGGGATCATCTCAGGCAGAAACGGAATATCACCCCCAGTTCTCCCAAACAATCACAAGTTCATCATTGCAATCATCCTCACGAAGTGGTTATCAAATGTTGTTGCCAAACAACCAAACGTTCTGTCTTCGAGCGTCTGAATTTCCCTCATATCGATCAAAAGAGTGATGATGAAGAAGAGGTAATGTTTGCCTCCGTCAACATGACTTCCAGAGACTCTGGGGGTAGTAAATGCAAGCATGGAAAGATCCGGAGACCTAGCCAGCACTATCTTGACCGACTTAGAGAATCAGATGATGGTGTTTACCAGCATACTCGATCTCGAAGCCGAGAAACAATCGGTCAAAGGAATCTTCCTTACAGTGATCGGTCTACTTCTCATGATGGGGGTAATTCAGACTTTGCTGTTGACAGTGATGCCTCTGAACAAACTGTGTCATCTGTCATGGCACGAGAAGTGACAGCATACGTCGTTGAAGAACAAGATGCTTCTGGTTCTAACAATCAGAATCAAAGGATTGTTGCACTAGAAGAACAATTGAAGACTATGGCCGAAATGATGGCTAAAATGCATGATGTTATTATGGCTCAGCACATTCCACCGGTCATAACTCCTGAACCATTGGTTTCTTCCACTCCTCAGAATCCTGGTCTGGGGGTACCACCTCCTCCAATCACCACAGTACCAGTTCAGGTTACTCTTAGCCAAACTGGTGCTGGGGGTGATGCTTACCATGCGGTTCCTCCTCCGGCTATTACCAATCAATCTAGCAATCCTCAATCTTCAGAGAATGCTAATGATGCTGTTGAACAATTGCGGAATCAATTTGAAGCCTATACACAAAGGGAAGGTTTACAACGGTTGGGCATTAAACAACCCTATCCCGCCGAATGGAAGAAAATGCAGTTTCCGCCAAAATACAAATTTCCCACCATTATGCAGTTCGATGGCACTTCATCTCCCAATCAGTATATTAATCATTTTGAATTAATGACTGATCCTCTTCAGCCTAATGATGCCCTTCTTACTCGGGTATTCGTCAGTTGCTTAACTGGCGCTGCTTATGACTGGTACCGAAGTCTACCAGACGGATGTATTACTTCTTTTGCTGGTTTTAAACAGATGTTCCTTGAACGATTTTATGAAGGCGTCAATGACATGACTATGTCAGCCCTCATTAAAATCAAACAAAGAAATAATGAGCCTGTTGAGCAATTTATTGAGAGGTTTCGTCGCGAAGCTCTCAAGATGCCAATGGGGACCCCATCTGCTGTCACCATTGACACTTGCAAGAATAATCTCTTGCCAATTGTTAGTATGTGGACAGGGGCAACTCAATTCCAAGACTGGCCTTCTTTCATTATCAATGCTAAAGCAGCAGAACTTAGCGCTGAAAAATTCAAGACATTGGGGGTTCACATGAATCCTGACCAAGGCGATCATGGCTCAAACTCTAACAACAATCGCCAAAATAATAATAGAAAAGGCAAAGATACATCTGCTCCTAAAGAAACTTTGGCCATTGACTTGAGAAGTAAAGAAGCACTGGCTGTCAATGTTGCTCAATCTGCACCTATTCCATCACAACAACCTCAAAGAGCACCACGTCCTAAAGAAGAATACTTTTTCGATGAAGATGACATCATGGGTATCTTTGAATGTCTTACAAAAAGCAACAAACTGCAATTACCCGACCCTAAAAGGCCGGAAGAGGTTGGTAAGACTGATCATCCTAAGTATTGTGTTTACCACAGATTTATCGGACATCCTACTCGAGCATGTTATGTGCTTAAAGGAAAAATACAAGAGATGATCAAATCTGGAGCAGTGACTCTTGAACAGGATGAAAAGACGGTGACGGCTAATGTCGTCTCTGTTCAGTTCGGCGAATTTCCACCAATGCAGATAGAAGATGGTGTAGTTCCCATTCCTCGAACCACTCTCGAGCTTGTAAACCTTCCACCTTTTCGAAATGAAGGACTAGTCCCTTTATCTACTTCTAAAGGGGAAATCATGTGGATTCATCCAGATCTGGTATCAGATTTTGAATCTTCCGCCTCTTCTTCATCTAAACAAAAGAAAAATTCCAAAAGCAAGTTTAAAAGTTGTAATATGGTTTCTCTTGAACCATTAAATGAAGAAGAGATCTTATTGGGTACCAGGTCTGGTAAGCCCTATTTACGGGAATACTCAGAGAATCAGGAAGCTCCAACCTCATCTTTCACTCCTGACACGCCTCCTGAAATTCAACCCTCTTCATCTTCAACTAACCCAACTCCTCCTCCTGCTAAACCAGCAGTTACTGATAAAGGGAAACAACCAGCTCGTTTCGATAAAGCTCTCAAGAAGTCCACTTCTTTCGGACTCGAGAAGCCGTATAACTTTGACATACTGGCTCAATTGGCCAATACTCCTGCCAGATTGTCAATATTCGAGCTCTTGCGCCTCTCTAAGGAAACTCGAGAGACGTTAAGTGAAGCTTTGTTGCAGGCAGAAAATTGTCTTGAAATTTTGAAGAAACCAGAGAAAGAGCCTCTCTCTTGTCTCCATTGTCATAGCGTGTTGGAATTAATTCCAAATATTACCTTCACGCAAGATGACATGCTCCTAGAAGATAATCGACATGATCGCCCTTTGTATTTCACAGGGTATGTTGATACCATGAAGGTTGATCGTATCCTGATAGATCCAGGCTCTGCACTCAGCATTATGCCTAAAACAATGTTGGATGCTTTGAAAATTCCTGTACGCAGTCTTACTGGTACAATCACTACTATTCTGGGGTTTAATCAAGGAAGAAGTGAACCTCTGGGCAAGATTCGCCTAAAATTCCAAATAGGCAATCTTCGTACAAAGGTAACCTTTTACATCATTGATAACCATGGTTGTTCCTACAATGCTCTTCTGGGAAGACCGTTCCTTCATGAGCACAACATTGTTCCATCAACTCTTCATCAATGTTTCAAATATGTTGATGACAAAGGAGAAGTCCAAAAAGAAGTTGCTGATTTCTATCCTTTCAAAGGTGTCGAAGCATACTGCAACGATGCTCGCATGTACAAAGACGAGTTCATGAAAGTTGTCTTGGCTTTAGATATTGAAGAAGAGCAGGGAACTGAATCTCAAGACACTCTTGTAATTCCTGTTAAAGGGCGCGTCTCTCAACCCTCTTCTTCTGAACCACTAACCATCTATCTTCCTCCTAGCAAAAAGGAACAAGAACCAAAGTCACAGGATACTCTTGTGATTCCTGTCAAAGGGCGCGTCTCTAAGCCCTCACATGCTGAACCACTGGTCATTCGACTTCCTGCCAAGAAGACAACTTCTATGACTGACCAAGGAAAAAAGGAGCTCACTTCTTCTGAGCCACTTGTTATCGACCTTCGTCGTAACAAGCCTTCTCCTATTCCTCCTCGTTCTTCTTCTCCCCCTCTTGTTATCAATTTGACTAAGCCTGCTAAGGCTAAAGGTCCTACTGTAAACACTGTTGTAAATATCAATAAAGATGCATCTCCTTTACAGTATACTGATGTGTTATATCATACTGAATGTTATTTAAATCTGTTAGATAGATTAAAGCCACTCACAATTGAAGTTGTACAATCCTATAAGACAGATGTATCATTGGAATCAACGGATAGTTCATACTTTATAGTTCCTGCTCGAAAAGCTGACGAAAGTCCATTAATCTTTATTAGAGGACCAGAACAAAAGTTTTCTTATACCGAAGACTGCAAACACGATGACACAGGACATTTACAACTCCGTCGTTACAGTACTCAGTCTAAAGAGATCATCCGTAGAATGGGATATGATTTCAAGAGTGGACTCAACTATGGAAGAGGGAGACGAACTCCTATTCATGTTACTAGCAAGAGGAATAAGCTCGGCCTTGGTTATGTATTTACATTTCCTACTATGGCTACAGCTCCTAAAATTATTGAATCTGATGATGATGAACGCACTGTTTTATCTGATACAGTTTCATGGGATTCTGATACTAGCATTGGTCACGTACATCGTATTGCCATATCCTCCAACATGGTCTCAGTTGAATTTCCAGATATCAACAACGATGCTACTGATGATGACTTCGAAGAAAGCCCTGAAACTGATCCTTGGGTACAAAAGATGGACAATCAGTGGAAGCTCCGGTTTGAAAAACGAGAACCACCTACCGAAGATCAGCTAATCCAAATTGATGTAGGAGAAAACGGTATATCCCGTCCTATATTCATTAGTAAGAATCTCCCCGAAGATGATAAGCAGGAGTTGATTCATCTCATTCGCGAATATATTGACGTCTTTGCTTGGAGCTATGAAGACATGCCAGGTTTAGATCCCAAAATTGCTACGCACAAGTTGAATATATTACCTAATGCAAAACCTGTTAAACAACAACAACGACGCTTCAAACCTGAAATGATGGATGCAATTGATGAAGAAGTTCGAAAGCTCATCGCTTGTGGTTTCATTCGTGAAGAGCAACATCCAGACTGGGTTGCTAATGTTGTTCCAGTTTTGAAGAAGACTGGGAAAATCAGAGTTTGCATTGATTTTCGGGATTTGAACGACGCTTGTCCAAAGGATGAGTTTCCCCTTCCAATCACCGATGTCATGATTGACAATACCTGTGGGTTCGAGAGGTTATCTTTTATGGATGGATTCTCTGGATATAATCAAATCAAGATGAATCCTGACGATGAAAAGCATACTTCTTTTCGTACTCCTCGAGGAGTTTATTGTTACACTGTGATGCCATTTGGTCTCAAGAACGCCGGTGCAACTTATCAACGAGCCATGAGCACTATCTTTCGAGATCATTTGAGAAAGACTGTTGAATGCTATGTTGACGACATTGCTGTCAAAAGCCGTCTGAAAGAAGATCACATTCAAGACTTGAGAACTATCTTCAATCTTATGCGCCAACATCAACTCAAAATGAATCCCACCAAGTCATTCTTGGGTGTCTCTAATGGTAAATTTCTCGGCTTCGTTATTACCTCTAAAGGTATACACGTAGATCCTGAGAAGATCAAAGCCATTCAAGAGATGCGTCCTCCACGCAACCTAAAAGAGCTACGAGGATTTCAAGGTCGACTTGTGTACATCAGGAGGTTCATTTCGAATTTATCTGGACGATGCAGACCGTTTACATAACTCATGAAGAAAGGTGTATCTTTTGTTTGGACCGACGAATGTCAACAAGCATTTGAGGACATAAAACAGTATCTTATGAACCCACCAGTCTTGGTGTCACCGATCTCCGGCATACCTTTCTTAATGTATGTCAGAGCAATGGATCACTCATTGGGTGCTTTACTTGCCCAAAAGAATAAAGAAGGACATGAACAGGCTATCTACTATCTCAGTCGTACTATGATTGGAGCCGAACATCGATATAGCATGGTTGAGAAAGAATGTTTAGCCTTAATGTTCGCTGTACAAAAGACAAGACACTATATAATTGGTCAAACAATCCATGTCATTTCTCGAATTAACCCTCTACGGGTACTCATGAAGAAGCCTAGTACTCTCAATTCAAGGCTGGCTACATGGGCTATCTTACTTGCCCAATACGACATGATTTATGTACCTCAAAAGTCAGTAAAAGGACAAGCCCTTGCTGACTTCTTAGCTGCTCATCCTGTTTCTGAAACTTCTAAACTCTACGACGAGATTCCTGATGAGACGCTTGAAATAAATCTGATCTCGAAAGAATTTCCCACATGGCGTCTATTCTTTGACGGAGCTTCCAGAATTGGACCAAATGGGATTATTATAGCAGGAGTTGGGATTGTGCTCGTTTCGCCAGAAGGATTAACTATTCAACGGGCTTATTCTTTGAATGAACCTTGTTCTAACAATGTTGCAGAGTATAATGCTTTGCTTATCGGCCTTCAACTGGCTAAACGATTAGACATACAATATCTTGAAGTATACGGTGATTCCAAACTGGTTGTTAACCAGGTTAGAGGAATATATGAAGTTCGTCATCAAGATTTGATTCCATATCATGAAGCAGCCATTGCTATGGCCATTTCCTTCAAAGCTTTCTACATTGAATACGTTCGTCGGAGATCGAACAGCTGCAATGAAACGCGCCTAAACAGATTGCGCCTATTCAGCCTGAAGATCCGTTCTCGCCTTAAATTGCGCAACTTCTTCAAATATCAAGCGCGGTTTGACTTGGTCATATGGAAATTCAAAGTATTTCGAACTTTTGAAAATTCAAAATTCGAAAACTTTGAAGGGGGTCTTGTAGGTCCAAAAAATCAAACCGCGCCTAGGTTTGATTCAACTGATTGATCAGAACGCGCCTACAAACAAATGGCGCCTATTTCATCAACAAACTCAGAGCGCGCCTATTTCTTCATCACAGAGGCGCACTTCACAAACCGCGCTTAGCTGACGTGGAGTCATCATTACCCGACAAACACGAAGATCTAGGCGGCGCTATCATTCCTCTGATGGCGCGGCGCTCGAAGAAGATATGACAGCTGTCCAGGCGCTGTTTAATCAAACTGCGCCTACTTCCATCTGAACTCAGCAGACTGCGCCTACTTTCCTCTGAATTCAGCAGATAGCGCCTACTTCCATCCGAATTCAAGCGCATTTTACAGATTGCGCCTACGTCTCAGTGAAGAAGGCGCAGTTCAATACAACATCAATTTGGAGCTTGCCACGTGTCCCTGAAACAGGCGCGCTTTGACTAAATCAACGCCTAACTACCACTCTACATGTCCAACACGTGTCTCACTAACTGTACACGACCAAGCGCATTTTAATCAAACAATGCCACGTGTCTAGAGCAGTTGGTGCACGTTCGTGATAATGGAGTGAAAACAGGCGCAGTTTGTCATACGTGCTCAAAACAGGCGCACTTCAATCAGGCGCTCTCCAGAATAACTGCCCAAAACAGTTATTTCAGAACTCTATAAATAGAGTTTCGTTTCCATTCAACAGATAACGGAGAAGATCAAGAAAAATCAGAGTTTTCGTCCAAGTGCTGCTGCGTTCTTCAGAGATTCAAGTCTTCAAAGTTCACATCGTCCAAGGGATAAAGCGATCGTCATTCAGATCGGATTCCTATAGTTGTACTTTCCCAGAATTCTTGTAATATTCTTTACAAAGTTTGTGAAATAAAGATAATACTTTTGTTTTTGCAAACAAGTCCATTACAATCGAGAAAATATCAAAAACGGACAAAAACGGGCAAAAACGAAAAAAAAAAAAACAGCCTAAAACAGCATAAAACGGCATACCGGCGGTATACTCGGTATACCGGCGGTATACCGGGCTAAAGACAGAAGGTTTCTGGTGCAAAAACCGGCATACCGGCGGTATACTGCGGTATACCGGCGGTATACCGTTTTTCCAAACAGCAACAAAATCCAGATTTTCGCTAAAACTTGTTTCGGCCATAAAAACTTTATTTTAAATCGAAATTCGGACTTTCAAAAGTCAAAATTGAATAGAATTGAATTTTCTACAACATGGAAGTATTAGTTTTCACAAATTAAAACATTTGATATATCAAAACTTCAAAATACTCAAAAATTATATCTAGAAACTCAGATCTACACAATATTGTCGATCAAAATCAAAAGTGCTATATACTAAAGATGTTAACAATTTAAAGAAGCATATTATAGGCCAATAAAACTTTAGTTTCTATGAAAAACAAAAATAAAGTATGGTCATGTCACTTTTGAGCAAGATGTACTTTCCTAGGTTTTAGCAACCGAGCCTAATCTTCTACTCCACCACCAAGAGGGGCACGAAACCATACTCTAGGCCTCAAGGCTAAGCCTTCCCAAGCTTGAGGAAGAGAGAAGAGAGTGAAGAGGAAATGGAGAAGGAAAGAAAAGAGAGGAGAGAGAAACTCATAGGATATATATAGAGAGGGTGAATTAATCATGACCGTTGGATCGTGATCCATGTCACATTCTAGGTCAATCCTAGCCATTGAAAGAAAATCAATTGTCCATTGGATAATAGAATGTATCTATACTATTCACGAAAATATCTAAACACTATTCATCAAAATATCCAAAATACTATTCATGAAAATATCGGAAACACTATTCACGAAAATATCTGAAATCAAAAATATCTAAAATATGAAAAATCTATCCGAGCGGTATGCCGTCGGTATACTCCGGTACACCGTCGGTATGCCGGTCAAGGAGAAAATCTATAATTTGGGAAAATTTTAAAGCGTTCCAAAAACCGAAAAAAATACGAAATACAATACAAAATACGTATCCGTATATAAATACCGATACTGTGAGACGAGTCTCACAACTCTCCACAACTTAGAAAAAAATTTCGTCCTCAGAATTTCCTAAAGCCAGTCGAGCAAAAATACACATGCTAAAACAATATAAAATCATAACACATCGAAAGAAAACATCCCGTGTACAAGTGATATTTGAGATACAGAATTTAAATAAATGCAGAAAATAATAAATACATACATATATAATACAAGAAAATGAGGCATATGGAATAATATACCCCTGAGTCAGTTGAGTAGGGATTCGTCCTCGCTTGCCTACGCTGACTCACAAAGTGGACAAGGGTCAAGTTTCGAAGTAAGTCGGTACCAACGACTCAGTCGAAGACATGACTCTAATCCAGGACGCACCTACGTAGAAGGGATACATGATAGATATCGTGTATCACGAGATACGGAGGCAGATGAGTGGTACGAGAAACTCGCGTTCACTCGCCGAATATGTCAAGTCGACCATCGCATTTCGGGTATGAATGGAATACAAGGCCGTCAACGGAACCCAAGAATAAGAATGACTAAAGGAACGCCTCAGATGCTTACCAACAATCTGACTGCCCTCAGCCAACATCTGCTCTATGATAACAAACTCTCTCTGCCTATGCATCGGGACTGCTGCTCTTACCTGCTGCTGAATTTTTTTTACCTGACTTACTGAACCTGGGCAAACTGCGTCGGATGCTGACATTGAAACTGCTGAAACAACGTCGGAAGGAGATGCTGAACACGGGATTCGGGCTGACTTTACTGACTGAACTGACTGGAGTGAAGTAAACTGAGCTGCCACCAGATACTGAGATGGTACTGGTATCTGACTCTGTGGAGGCGGAATCTGATGCCGACATACTGCCTGAACCAAGGAAGAAGACGGAGCAATAAAATCCTCGAAAGAAATAGATAAGAAGGTTGGGGTGTCCCTGAATGATAAGGACACGTGATATCAATAATGGACAGGAACAAAACAAGGATATGTCAATCATGTGTATAGTTCAAGAAAAACGAGAATGCGATAAGCAAAGGGAGATCAAACGAAGACAAATATAGGATTGAGATTCTAACAAGATGAATCCCCCACAAGTCTGAAGACAGACCTGCATGGGCCACCAAAAAACCCTGTCACGCCCCAGAACCAGAATACTGGAGATCGGGGGCGAGACAAAGCCAGCTACGTATATCGGAGTACGCCAGTACCCCAAGATACGGTCAAAGCTGTCTAGAAGACAAGTGGGTGGAATCTAGCATGCCACTGACGACTCATAAGGTCGAACAATTCCTATCTCAATCCAATCAACATAAGAAGCAATAAAGAGTAAATCATATATGAGATGGGTAAGGCGTCCCAAACACAAGTACATACATAATCATGAGAGCTGACAATATATAAGATATATCAACTGACTATACAAAAGGTACGTAAATGTACAACTAGCAGCTGTCCAGAATATACATCAACGCCGTACTAAGACGGAGGGAACAAAACCCAGAAATAAGGACTAACATATGTCCTTGGCTAATACACCACAAAATGAAAGTACAAGATAAAGTGGGAAATAAAGGTAACCCACTCGCTATCCATATCGGTCCTCTGAGTGCGAACCATCCGGAGGAGAAGACGGTAGATCCTCGTGATCAACTATGGAACCTGGCCATGCAAAACCAGTGGGGTCAGACCCCAAATAGCAAGTACCACAAGAAAGGCTCGAGGTGAATGACAAAGTCCAACAACAATACAACAACATAATGACAGAAATAAATAAATATGGTTCGAGACTAGTGCGGTACCAATGCACGCATCTCAAGAATATAAATGACTGAATGGAAATACTGAACAATATAGCTATGGAACAGAATAATCCGATGAGCAACAAGGGGTTTAGGAATTACTAGGAATCGGAGCTACAACCCTTAAACCAAACAAGGACCGGGGTTGCAGATCTTTCCCCTAGCAGAACTTAGCATCTGGCCACTCACCGACACAAGAGCATATAAGGTAACACATAATCAAAAGTGCACGGCCAATCATTGCCTACGGCTTTCTATCATTAACTAGCTAGGGTTATCACAATCCTAATTACTAGTATGCAAGTTGAGGATTTTCGCAACTACCTGACTGTAGATACCCGGATGTCCAGGGGTACGAGTAGTATATCTATTGCCCAACAAGACTGCTGGCAGATGAAACGTGTCTAGACTTGTAACATGAACAACCATATCATATACTTGTAAAAGAAAACATATAACTGACTGTGCCGCAACCCGGCACGACATGTGACTCGATCGTATATCAATACACGCAAACTTGGTAGGTCATGGAGCCCTTGCCTAGCAGGGTTGAGCCATGCCTCATGGGGCCCTTGGAGCTCGGGGTTGGTAGTGCGAATTTCCTCCTACAATGATCTACTTGAATTTACTAGTCATTTACCTTATCATATTCATGTCAAATTCTCAAGTCGTGGACACTCAAGAATTTTCTAAGATGACGTGTGCTATGTACGAGTAAATCGTAAGTTATCACTTACGAACATTCCCATACTAATATTACGTGATACACGGAACAATACTCACACTCGATTGTCCAGTGCCAAGATGCAATAGATTAACATTCAACAAGCTATATCCACGGTGTCAAGAAGGAACATGTACTCATATATCGGGTCTAGAAATCAATAAGAAAATCAAGTCATGAGTGCGCTACTACGAGCCACTAAATCGAGCTAGGCATATACAGTAATCTGGAGTGCACCATGACAGGCCACTATCTATAATCTGGACATAGAACAATACGTGAACATAAGCATGTACCATGTATATAGAGTATACAATCATTCTTTAACTATCCAAGGTCATCTAATCTTGTTAAGAGTCCATTACAATCGAGAAATTATCAAAAACGGATAAAAACGGGCAAAAACGGACAAAAACAGCCTAAAACAGCATAAAACGGCATACCGGCGGTATACTGCGGTATACCGGCGGTATACCGGGCTAAAGACAGAAGGTTTCTAGTGCAAAAACTGGCATACCGGCGGTATACTGCAGTATACCGACGGTATACCGTTTTTCCAAACAGCAACAAAATCCAGATTTTCGCTAAAACTTGTTTCGGCCATAAAAACTTTATTTTAAATCGAAATTCGGACTTTCAAAAGTCAAAATTGAATAGAATTGAATTTCCTACAACATGGAAGTATTAGTTTTCACAAATTAAAACATTTAATATATCAAAACTTCAAAATACTCAAAAATTATATCTAGAAACTCAGATCTACGCAATATTGTCGATCAAAACCAAAAGTGCTATATACTAAAGATGTTAACAATTTAAAGAAACATATTATAGGCCAATAAAACTTTAGTTTCTATGGAAAACAAAAATAAAGTATGGTCATGTCACTTTTGAGCAAGATGTACTTACCTAGGTTTTAGCAACCGAGCCTAATCTTCTACTCCACCACTAAGAGGGGCACGAAACCACACTCTAGGCCTCAAGGCCAAGCCTTCCCAAGCTTGAGGAAGAGAGAAGAGAGTGAAGAGGAAATAGAGAAGGAAAGAAAAGAGAGGAGAGAGAAACTCATAGGATATATATAGAGAGGGTGAATTAATCATGACCGTTGGATCGTGATCCATGTCACATTCTAGGTCAATCCTAGCCATTGAAAGAAAACCAATTGTCCATTGGATAATAGAATGTATCTATACTATTCACGAAAATATCTAAACACTATTCATCAAAATATCCAAAACACTATTCATGAAAATATCGGAAACACTATTCACGAAAATATCTGAAATCAAAAATATCTAAAATATGGAAAATCTATCCGAGCGGTATACCGTCGGTATACTCCGGTACACCGTCGGTATGCCGTCGGTATACTCCGGTACACCGTCGGTATGCCGGTCAAGGAGAAAATCTATAATTTGGGAAAATTTTAAAGCGTTCCGAAAACCAAAAAAATACGAAATACAATACAAAATACGTATCCGTATATAAATACCGATACTGTGAGACGAGTCTCACACTTTCTAAACTATGTAACAAGATGGGGATGATTGATATCTGTCGCCTATCTTAAGGAGGGTATTGAGGGCATTAATGGGCTTTTAGTCCTATATCAGGTAGAATAATAGGAAGAGGGATTAGCCTCTCATATATATGTGTAGCTCCACCCCAATAATAAACAAGCAAAGTATTCTACTAAATTTCTATTAAAAGACTTCGCCAAACTCAGACGGACCATATCATGGTTACCGGGGAGACACGTAAGATCTTGATTGGATGGCAGAGGATCAGTGGATCGAGCCACTGAGATATATTGTTCCTTTCATTTATTAAAATGGTAGAAGTTAAAAACAATGAATCCAAAAAACATATAATGCATACGTACATGAAGTCCCGTGCATAACAACGGACATCTAGAAAAAAATTGGCTTTGAAATCTTAGTTTGAGATACGTGTTTAGTGCATAGCCAAATTTGTCATAGGTTCCGCTTGAATATGTTATAGCTATTTGTATAAGTCTAAAAAGACTAAACTAATCTTGGTTACAAACGACAGGTAGAACTCGCTAATAATATTTACAGCAGATGAGGCCGATAAACACATAATGATATGTTGTCAAAATTGGAAAGCGAAAAGATTTTGCTAATAGAAAAAAAAAGATAGTAGTAAAACTGTTGTAGGGTTAGCAGATCTGCTTGTTGGGTGATTAAAATTATTGTTGCTAAAAGTAATATTTGATTGTTTCTGTCAATTCGCTCTCAGAAATCAGCAAGTTCTGAAGAATTTTTGGAACGCTTAAATAGTCAGCTCCCTATGTGAACTAGCTCTGACATGTTGATGGACTCTCGGACTAGTGTTGATGCGATGATGCAAAAACATTCCCTACTGATATAGAAGAAAATTTCTTATGTTTCTTGTGGTAGTTCCATTTTTTTCTCTCCTAAGCACTCTAAGTGTTGGAGCACACATATAATACGGGAGTAATCTCCTGATCAATTACAACCGTCCACTAAATATGTGGATGGAAGACCATGGAGTAACTCCCTAATGAATATGACATTTACTATCAGTAACTTCCTAATTAAAACTAAAATTAAAATTACGTTTGAACAGCCTACAGTAGTGGGACCAGGGCCGGACTTAGTAGGAGGCCCATGAGGCACTTGCCTCAGGCCCAAAATATTTAGGGGCACCAAAAGATTATTTTTTTTAAGTATATATATAACATAGTCCGTTGTAATTGGGCCCAGTTGAGTTCTTTGCATATAATAAAAACCAAGGTTTTTTAATTGGAATACTTTCTTAGGATTTGTAATTGCTTGCTTTCTGTCGGCTGTATTGAAGGACAAGCACTTCCCTTTTTTATATATTCAAAAGAGAACAAGCACTTTCTTTTCCATTCTCATGTTGGCTCCAAGCACTTCCTTAATTCCTTTCCTCCTCCACGTTGTTGATTGCTCCGCAGGTGATTTTTGAAAAAAATTAATATTTTTTTGATAGTTCGCTACCAAAATATGTCACATTAGCGACGTCAGAAGACGTCGCTAAACATCAAAAAAATGTCGCTAAAGTAAATCTGCGATGAACCTAGCAACTTTTGGACGATGTCGCGTAAAACATGGTCGCTAACAGGAAGAACGTCGCCTTTCGTCGCAATAGCGACGCGTTTCTACGACGCAGAACGTCACTAGGTTTTTTCACAAGTAGCGACGTTTATCAACCTAACGTTGCTAATCTACGACAAAATAATTCGCTGCTAATAGTTGCTGACTTTCAACAGTTAGCGACGTTTGCAAAGTTTGGCGACATGTAGCGACTCGATATCTGACAATTTTGTTTTGCCATGTCACCATTTTAGCGACGTTTGGCGACAACCAGCGACGTTATGATACTTGTATAGTGACGTGCTGATACGAACTTAGCGACGAAGATAGCAACGTGGAGTGGCTAAAGTTGCTGACTTGTAATGTTGGCCAACAGCATGTTGGCGTCGTTCTGCTATGTTCAGCGACATGCTGATTCTCAGTTTAGCGACGTTCTGATACACGTTAGTGACGTTGTTATTGACCCAAATCACAGTCAACCAAATATTGATAAAATTGACAATATGATACTTGTCATAATTCAATATGACACATTAAGACATAACTCAGTGCAAGACGGACGTCGACTTTCTCCTGCAGCGTACTCAGTTTTTGAGTCTGTATAATTTTACATTTATTGAGTCTACCTAAATATAAACTGAGTAGCACTGGGTATTTTGGGCCTATACCTTATCACCAAACAAAACCAAAAGCTCCACCAAACCAAACTAGCCCACAAAAGCCCATTTGAGCAATTATGTCCTATGGAGACAGAGTTCGGGCCGAACTCTGCCTCCATACAGAGTTCGGGCCGAACTCTACCTCCACACAGAGTTCGGGCCGAACTCTGTCCCCTAAATTACAGGACCCTAATTTTTAGGGTTTGTTGTATGCTAGTTGTCCAACGGCCAAAAATTTAAATTCTTGACTCAGAATTCTGGCCGAATTCTGCCTATCCCAACTAGTATAAATAGGCCTTAAATTTTCTCATTTTCAATCATCCAATTATCTTCTCTTCTCTTCTCTATAAGCCTCATACAAGCCTTAACCTTCTCATCTACTAGCCACAAGTTTTCTAAGCCTCAAAGTGCTCAGTGCTATTCAGTTAGGAGTTTGTGCAAGAGTCAAGAAAGTCGCTTGAAAAATTCCAAGCATCGCCACAGCGATCCTTGTAAGAAGTTGACGTGCTCTTCTGAAAAAAAGGCACGGGGTATAACTACTATTTCACAAATAGTGGATTTAATCTTGAGCTAGAGTTCTCAGGCCTGGACTAGTCCTCCACGAGGGAAACCAGGTTAAAATCGACTATGTTTGCGTATGCTCTCTTGATCTTTCTATTTCTGCATTTACTACTCTGATTATTTACTGTTGGTGAAAAGAGTTTAATTTTATTTGGCTATTATTGTTATAAACTCTATTCACCCCCCTCTAGAATTGCCTACCTGTTCTTCAATTGGTATCAGAGCTCTGTTCTCTTTACAAGGACTAACATCCTAGAGCTGATCCATGGCAACCACACAACCTATGTTTTCCAATCATGGTGAAGGACAGTCCACTCATAGGCTACCCCTATTTGATGGAACCAAATACACCTATTGGAAAACTAGGATGAGTTTTTATCTCAAGTCTCTAGACTTCGACCTGTGGACCATTGTCACCGATGGTTACAAAAGGCCCACCAGAATAGTTGTCGAGGGAGAT
Organism: Iris pallida; assembly: GCA_029216955.1. NCBI lineage: Eukaryota > Viridiplantae > Streptophyta > Magnoliopsida > Asparagales > Iridaceae > Iris > Iris pallida. The sequence continues at coordinate 24,324 of JANAVB010011248.1, read as the reverse complement.
CTCGTCGAGAAACCCAACGACAAATATTCTGACGAGGAAAAGAAACAGGCGAGTCTAGATGCTAGAGCTATTAATGCTCTTTTCTGTGCAACAGACAAGAATGAATTTAACAGGGTCTCGACATGCACCACCTCGCATGAAGTATGGAAGCTTCTAGAAGTGACGCATGAAGGAACCACTCAAGTCATGGAATCTAAAATTAGTCGTCTTATTCAAGAATATGAGGCGCTCAAGATGAAGTCGAATGAGACGACCACCCAAATGTTTACAAGGTTCCTTGACGTCATCAACCCTCTGTCATCTCTTGGCAAACAATATACAAATCATGAGAAGATCCACAAGTTACTTAGGGGGCTACCGAAGATCTGGAACCCTAAGGTAACAGCTATCATAGAAGGCAATGATCTCACCAAAATGTCTATGGAAACTTTGATGGAAAAGCTGATGACCCACGAGCTCGACCTCAAAGACTTCGACGAACATGCTCCAAAGGCAAAAGAGATTGCCCTAAAAGCTCATCGTCGAAGGGTTGATCCTGAAGGGACTGACGACGACAATTCTGAAGGTGATGATCAAGCTCTTCTAGTCCGCAATTTCAAGATGTTCCTTCGTTTCAATCGAAGAAAGAAGGAACAACAAGAAGACGACGAGAAAGAACCAACGTTCTACGGGTGCAAAAAGACTGGACACGTTCGAAAGAACTGTCCCTTCGCAAAGAAAGGCAACAGATATAAGAAGTCCTACAAGAAGCCTTCTTCAAGAAACTATGCCAACACTAGTATTTGGCACGAAAGTGAAGCAAGTGATTCTGAGGAAGGAAATGACTCTCCTCAAGACACCGCAAATGTCTGCCTAATGGCAACATCCGAGAAGGTAACTAGTGAAACTCTCGATGACTTTATATTTGATGAACTTGGCGATGCGTTTAATGATTTACTAAATGACCACAAGAAAGTCATTAGTAAATATAAGCATGCCAAGGAGAAAATCAAAGGCTATGAAATAGAGATTCAAAATCTTTCTTCCTTACTTGATAATGTTAGAGACACTCCACCCACGGAAGTCACTGATGAGGTGTCCAAGCTTAAGTTAAGCCTACATGATGCCAAAGCACCTATTGAAAAGCAAACACGTGAGATCTTAGCACTCAACAAAGAGCTTGCTGAAGAAAAGAACAAACACAAGGTCTTTATTGCTAAGATTGATGGTCTAAATGCTAAGTGTAATGAATTGAATGCTACTTCTAAGAAATTAGAGATTAGATTGGGGAAACAGGTTGCTCAACCTCAAATCCAACCACACAGTCATAAAACACAAGACCACTCATAATAGAAAAATACGTCACCCACATACAACACGTAACCATTCTTATATGTACACATACTGTAATGCCTGAAGTATGTGTTCACCCAGAAGGATCTCAACATGCGTCAGAGGAGATGGCTAGAGCTGCTTGTGGATTATGATGTCAACCTGCAGTATCACCCAGGGAAGGCCAACGTTGTAGCAGATACATTGAGCAGGAGAACCAGAGTTTATTTTCTAACAGCGCAACCAGAGCTGTTAGCAGATCTTCAGAAACTGGGAATAGAAGTTGTCCTACCTACCAGTATGGCATTGATAGCCAGCATGCAAGTTCAGTCCACTATAATTGAGAGAATCCGAATGGCGCAGTCGGCAGATTCCAAGCTTCAGCGACTCAGAGCAGAGTGTGAGGCAGGACGAAGACCAGAGTTATGTATCCATGAAGACGGTATACTTCGACATAGGAAGCGTCTTTGTGTACCCAGTAGAGATATCAGACATGAGATCATGACAGAGGCTCACAGTTCACAGTATTTCATTCATCCCGGCGGTACGAAGATGTACCGTGATATTCGTCAGCACTTTTGGTGGAATGGCATGAAGAGGGAGATAGCCCGGTTTGTCTCTCGATGTTTGGTTTGTCAACAAGTTAAAGCTGAACATCAGAGGCCAGCTGGACTTCTTCAGCCCTTGCCAATTCCAGAATGGAAGTGGGAGCATATAACCATGGATTTCGTGACTGGATTGCCTAGATCCCCGGCTGACAGAGATGCTATTTGGGTTATTATAGACAGGCACATGAAGGTGGCTCATTTTCTCCCGTTCAGAGTTGGTCAGTCGACGGCTCAGCTAGCAGAGATGTACCTCAGGCAGATCGTCAGACTTCACGGTGTACCAGTCAATATCACCTCGGATAGAGATTCAAGATTTACGTCGCACTTTTGGCGTAGCCTGCAAGAGAGTTTGGGAACTCGCCTCCAGTTCAGCTCCGCTTATCATCCGCAGACTGATGGCCAGTCAGAACGCACAATCCAGACTCTTGAAGGCATATTGAGATCTTGTACACTCGATTTCGGTGGTTCGTGGGAAGATCACCTGCACCTGGTGGAGTTCTCGTACAACAATAGTTTCCAAGCTAGTATCCAGATGGCCCCGTTTGAGGCGCTGTACGGCAGGAAGTGCAGATCTCCGCTAGCATGGGACGATGTCGGAGAAAGGCAGATACTCGGTCCAGAAATGATTGCTCAGACCGTTGAGGTGGTCAGGAGAGTCAGAGACCATCTTCGAGTAGCCCAAGATCGCCAGCGTCATTAGATCGATTCTCATCGGCGCCCTCTTGAGTTTTCTGTCGGCGACCATATATTTCTGAGGATTTCACCTAACCGTGGCGTCATTCGTTTCGGCGTACGGGGAAAGCTTAGTCCTAGGTATATAGGGCCGTTCGATATTCTGGAGCGAATAAGTGATGTGTCCTATCGTCTCGCTCTTCCGTCGTCGCTAAAGGAGGTGTATGACGTGTTCCATGTATCCCAATTACGATAGTATATCTCGGACCCGAGCCATATCCTGGATCATTCTTAATTGGTTGTTGGTACCAACCTTTCGTATGAGGAGAGGCCCGTGTCTATATTGGACCGGAGAGAGAAGATACTCAAGAACAAGACTATTAGTTTAGTCCGTGTTGCTTGGGGTCATCACTCTTTGGGTGAGTCAACATGGGAGCGTGAGGATGATATCCGATCATGATATCCCGACCTGTTTGACTCGTAAGGAATAATATCCTTCTTATGCCCTACACCTTCGATTCCTTGCTTGCATGAATAAGTTGCTTGATTGCTTGATTAGTATAGCTTGCCTGTGATTAGTATAGCTTGTCCTTGCAATTCTAGCCTCTTGATTAAATTCCGAGGACGAAATTCTTTTAAGGTGGGTAGAGTTGTAATGTATGTGGTTCGTATTACGTTTCTTGGAATACGTGTACGTATTTTATCTTGTATTGTATATCTCTTGGCTTGGCTCGGTTTATTTTGGGTTGGTTCGGCTAGGCTTGGGTTGCCTTAGTTCATCATGAACCAAGGGGAGAACCCCTACCTACCACCCCCATCATCCTTTATTAACCTATTCCTTCATTCTCTCTCTCTCTTCATTATTCTTCTTCTTCTCCACATTTACTTCTACACCCACCAGAAAGAGAGAGAGAGAGAGAGAAAGAGAGAGAGCTTAGGCAAGTGCAACTTGCTTCATGATGGATCTCAAGTTTTATTGTTCTATTCTTCTCCTTACTTGATTCTAAGCCTCTTTAGAACTTGGCATTTTTGGATTTGATGGATGGATTCTTGTAGATCTAAGTTTGTAACTTTTCGGTTTTCTTGGTTTTGATCTCTAAAACTTGGTTATTTTCGAAAACTAATGGTTCTATGTTGTAGAGAATTCAATTTCATGTGGTTTTGGCTTTTGTTTCGCTTGATTTCGACTTCGGGATGAGTAAGTTATGGCCATTACAAGTTTTCGGAACATTCATGGCTGAACTTGCTGTTTGGGGACGATGACCCCCATGCGCCCGGGAGGCCATACGCCAGGAGGCCATGCGCTGTGAAATCCCGACAACGCATCCCTTAACTCCGAGCGTGTCATGCGCGTAGGTTCCCTACGCGCATGTACTGAAGACGCAACGTGAGTTTATCCCACGCGCCGATTATGCAGGAATCCCACGCGCCGATTGGTGCAGGAATCCCATGCGCCGATGATGCAGGAATCCCAGGCGCTAATTGGTGCAGGAATCCCAGGCGTCGATGGTGCAGAAATCCTACGCGCCGATGGTGCAGGAATCCCATGCGCCGATTGGTGCAAGAATCCCACGCGCCGATGGTACAGGAATCCCATGCGCCGATTGGTACAGAAATCCCATGCGCCGATGGTACAGGAATCCCATGCGCCGATGGTACAGAAATCCCACGTGCCGATTGGTGCAGGAATCCCATGCGCCGATGGTGCAGGAATCCCACGCGTCGATGGTGCAGGAATCCCACGCGCCGATTGGTACAGAAATCCCATGCGCCGATGGTGCAGGAATCCCACGCGCCGATGGTGCAGGAATCCCACGCGCCGATTGGTGCAGGAATCCCATGCGTCGATGGTGCAGAAATCCCATACGCCGATTGGTGCAGGAATCCCACGCGCCGATTGGTGCAGGAATCCCACGTGTCGATGGTGCAGGAATCCCACGCGTCGATTGATGCAGGAATCCCACGCGCCGATTGTGCAGGAATCCCACGCGCCGATGGTACAGGAATCCCATGCGCCGGAATTGCTCTATTTTACTGTTTTTGCCTGTTTAAGTTGTTTTGTAGCTAGAATCTTGAAAAACTCAAAACCTGAAAGTTGTAGATCTTTTCCTTGGCTTCAAGAATATGTCACTAGTTATTTTATGCAAGTTTTTCTCATTCATGATAATGTAAGAATAGAACACGATAGTGGCCCGCTGTGGCGCACTCTTGACAAGTAAACTGACATGATATATCATGACATACTGTTACGACAGCTAGCCTGACTTGACAAGTATGAATGACCTGGACACCGTGGACGATTGTATTTGTACAAATAAACTGGTACTGTCTTGCATCATATCTAGGATGGGAATCCCTGAGTACCACGGTCAGGGGTACCTACTAAAATTGACTAAGGCTAATTAACTAGAATGATTCAGTAGTCATGAAGAGATCTTCCCAGCTACAGGCAATCCCGTTATCTGGGCACATTAAGTGGACTTGTAGCCTACCGACGAGTAGGGCACATTTCCAGCACACTGTCACGTGTTGCATCCTTCATAAACGGATATTCGACTTGGATAACCTGGATGGTCTGCAGGGCTTGTGGCTGTTGGAATAATTCTATTGCATCTTGCTAGTAACTAGGCATGTGATAACCCTAGTTAGTTAAAGTATCAAGTCGTACTTATTGCTTGGTCATGATTGATTGGATGGAGTCCAGCCCAGTCTAGTTTGTCATGATCCTGTATAAGATTGTATCATGACATGAATTCTTGTATCGATAAATGATGGGATACCAAGTTCTGTTCAGATGAAGGGTTACAATCCCGGTCCTTGTTTGGTTTAAGGGTTGTAACTTGGCTATCTGAATAGTTTCGTGGTTATCTTATCATATATCGTCCTGATTATTGATGCTTGCCTTAACAATAACGATCAGGATTCTAGTTCTGTTCAGGCGAAAGGTTACAACCCCGGTCCTTGTTTGGTTTAAGGGTTGTAACCTGGCTCCCGGAGCAGTTCTGTGTTCTCTCTTCGTTTATTGTCTTATTGTACCTCATGCCATTCTCGTCATATTTTACCTTACTCCAACAGCATGATTAATGATTTATACTGGTCTTAGCAATAAAGATCAGGGGTCCAGTTCTGTTCAGACGAAGGATTACAACTCCGGTCCTTGTTTGGTTTAAGGGTTGTAACCTGGCTCCCGGAGCAGTTCTGTATCCTCTCTTCATTTATTGTCTTGTTACCTTACCAATAGTATTTGAGACGGATTTCTATTCAGGTGAAGGGCTGCAACCCCGATCCTTGTTTGGTTTAAGGGTTGTGACCTGGCTACTTGAATGGTTTCCTCGTACTTAGTTTACTGTTGTTATCTATATTATTATCAGTTCTTATTTATTATCTTTAATATTCTATTGTGATATGCTGGTTTTAGTTCCTAAGTGAAGCCTCCTTTGTGGCACTTACTCTTTCTAGGGTCTGATCCAGCTGGTTTTGTATGGCTAGATATCGGAGCAGCTCCAGAGGATCTACCTACCTTTTAGCCAGATGGTGACCACCAGGCGTAACCCTGGCAACGAGTGGGTTTCTTTTTGCCCTCCCACTTTATTGTAAAATTATTCTTTTGAGGCGTTTAGCCGATGAGCACGTGTTAGCTCGATTGTACCTTTACTTACTGTCTGCCTACGGGCTGTAACATGATTGACAGATCCTAGGGTTGATCATGTATGACTGAACTCTTGCTAGTCCTGACATTTTGTACGACTAGCTTCATGATCATCCAATATGTAATGTATGGGACGCCTTGCTATTATATATTTGGTGCTCTGACATCTTGTAACTATTATTGCTTGCTTGTGATTGAGACAATAGGCTTGTTCATGACCATAGGAGACTGATGGATTGTAGTTAAACCCTCATGTATCTAGACAGCCGTGACCGTATAGCGAGATGGATTGCACTTCAATATATGTAGCTGGCTATGTACGCCCCCGCTCTCCAGTATTCTGGTTTTGGGGCGTGATACATACTCCCATGCAGCACGTAAACCACATGCACATAGACATCATTCTCAATCAACTCATAACTATTATCATGCTACTACACATAGTCACTATCCTGCTAACTATCACCATGCTGCACATAGACATAACTATCATTCTGCTGCTTCATATAGTCACTATCCTGCTGTTCCACACAACTATCACCATACTGCATATAGACATCACTATCAACTTGCTCCCAACACAAATAGGCATGCTACTTGCACATACTGTGGTTTACATGGTCATATCTCACCACAGTATAGAATTAGAAAATTAGTTGATATTAATCTATATGCATGGGTACCGAAGACTAACATTTCATGACCCACAAGAACTTGGGTAGCAAAGGTCACATCTACTCGTGATGTAGGTGGACCTTCATTTCTCAATTAAAAGCAAGTGGATTCTCGATAGTGGATGCTCGCGACATATGACGGGAGATGCAAATCTTTTCGTATCACTATCGATGAAGAGGGAAGGGTATGTATCCTTCGGTAACAATTTAAAGGGATACATCATAGGTAATGGTACTATTGGTTATCATCCTTCTCCTGTAATAAAGGATGTCTGCTTAGTGACCGAGTTAAAGCATAACCTGCTCAGCATAAGTCATCTTGCTGATCATGGATATGATATTAACTTTGGACAAAATAAATGCTATATTTATGATAGGCAACTGGAGACATTGCTTTTGAAGGAATAAGAGAAGATAATATTTATATTTTCTATCTATCTAGAAATACTAACAGTGCAGGAAGATGCCTCTACGCCCATAAGGATGAGAGACTGTTGTGGCACTAGCGTCTTAGTCATGCCAATATGGATACTATATCCAGGCTATCGACAAAGAAGCTAGTAAGAGGTCTGCCTGACATCATATTCAAGAAGGACACGGTATGTGCCGAATGTGAACTGAATAAGGCAATCAAATCTTTATTTCATTCCATAAACACTGTAAGTACTACTAGACCCTTGCAATTACTGTATATGGACTTATTTGGTCCCAGTAGAGTAGCCAGTCTTGGTGGAAAACTCTATACTTTTGTTATAGTAGATGATTTTTCTAGATTTACTTGGGTTTTCTTCCTTTCAAACAAAAGCGATGCGATTTCAGTTTTAAAATCTTTGCCAAAAAGGTCCGAAAAGAAAAAGGTCCGAAAAGAAAAAGGCTACATGATTACTCGAATCCGAAGTGATCATGGAGGCGAATTCAAAAATTCTAATTTTGAAAAGTTTTGCGAAACAAATGGTTTTGATTATGAGTTTTCTTGTCCTCGAACTCCTCAACAAAATGGTGTTGTGAAGCGGAAGAATAGGACTCTTGGCAATATGGCTACAGCATGCCATGTTTTAAATAGGGTGCTTATTCGACCTATTTTGAAGAAAATACCCTACGAGCTTTGGTTGGTAGGACTCCTAATGTCTCACATTTTAGAGTGTTTGGTTGTCGCTGTTTTATCCTAAACACCAAAGACAACTTAGGCAAATTTGATGCCAAAGCTGACGATGGTATTTTTCTTGGCTATGCTGCCAAGAGTAAGGGATATAGATTGTTCAACAAACGCTCAATAATTGTAGAAGAATCTACTAATGTGACTTTCGATGAGAAAAATAGTGCAGCAGCTATCCCCGACGATGATGTTGAACCATCAACTTCTACGCTGATGAATACCACCCCTAAAACCAATTCTCTGGAGGGCTTACCGAAGAATTTTGCGTTCAAGCCGTCACACCCAGAAAACTTGGTAATAGGTGAGGTATCACGCGGAGTAAGTACTCGATCATCGCTAAGAGATTCCATTGCTAGCACTGCTTTCATTTCGCAAATTGAGCCTAAAACTGTTTCAGAAGCTTTTAATGATGAGTTTTGGATTTCAGCTATGTAAGAAGAACTCAACCAATTCGAAAGAAGCCAGGTCTGGAAACTTGTTCCTAAACCAGCTAACCATTCGATTATTGGTAATAAATAGGTTTTTGTAACAAAGTAAATAAAGATGGTTCAGTCACTCGCAACAAAGGTCGTCCAGTAGCTCAAGGATACAACCAAGAGGAAGGTATCGACTACGATGAGACGTATGCTCCTATTGCAAGACTTGAATCCATTCGGATGCTTATGCCTTTGCAAACTTTTAGAATTTTAAACTTTTCCAACTGGATGTCAAAAGTGCTTTTCTGAATGGTTTTATTAAGGAGGAAGTTTTTGTAAAACAACTCCCTGGTTTTGAAAATTACAAATTTCCCGACCATGCTTTCAAACTCAAAAAAGCGCTATATGGCCTCAAACAAGCCCCCAGAGCTTGGTATGAACGCCCAAGCAATTTCTTACTAGATAAAGGTTTTTCAAAAGGGAAGATTGACACTACATTTTTTACCAAAAGTTTTCAAGACACCATTCTTTTAGTGCAAATCTATGTTGATGATATCATATTTGGGTCCACTAATGAAAAACTATGCCAAGATTTTGCTAAGTGTATGCAAAACGAATTTGAGATGAGCATGACGGGGGAGCTCACCTATTTTCTTAGATTGCAAGTCAAACAAACTTCACAAGGAACATTCATCAGCCAGTCAAAATACACAAAGGATATGATGAAGAAGTTTGATCTTGACAACGTCAAACCAATCAGCACCCCTATGGCTACTACGACCAAGCTGGAACCTGATGAAAGCGGCAAACCTGTTGACCAACGTAAGTATCGAGGTATGATTGGTAGTCTACTTTACCTAACTGTTAGTCGTCCCGATATCATGTTTAGTATTTGTCTATGTGCTCGCACTACTAAAATATGCTCTATTAGCGACGTAATTTAGCGACGGAATAAAATAACGTCGCTAAATATCGAATATAGTGACTCCTTTCTATAGACATCGCAAAACGTCGCTGAATAGCGACGTTCAGCGACAGGAGATAAATTACGTCGCTGAATAGCGACGTTCAGCAACATATTATTAAATATATCGCCATATATTAAAATGTTTGCGACATTTAGCGACGTCTCCTCTTGACGTCGCTAACTTTTTTACTTAGGGCACACTGTTTCTTTTTTTTCCCTCACTCAAAAATTTTAGAATTTTCTTTTTCCCCTCGACCCCCGGCTACTCCCTCCCCCCCGGCGACCCCTCCCCCCCCCGGTGACTCCCTCCCCCCCCCGGCGACCCCTAACCCCCCCTCCCCCCCCCCCCCGTCGAGCTCCTCCTCCTCGAGCTCCTCCTCCCCCCAATCCGAGCTCCTCCTCCTCTTCCTCAGGTAAACCCTAACCTAACTCCTCTCCCTCCTCCTCCTTCTCCTCCTCCTCCTCCTCTCCCACGGACACACACACACGCACGGACACACACACACGGAGACACACACACACACGGACACACACACACAGACACACACGGACACACGGTTAGGGGTACAACTTGGGCGAGCTAAACCCGAACCCAATCGGATAAACTCGTTAATGGGTTGGGTTAGGGTTGAAGATACTCGGGTTCGGACTCGAATTTGGGTTAAAATATTTGAACCCGGTCAACAATCGGGTTGGGCTCGGGTTCATTTGTCGGGTTACCCGACGAACCCGAAATATTGTGTGTGTGTGTCTCTTTATATTTGAGAGTGTATATATATAGGTGTCTTGATATATGTATATATATATATATATTATGTTTATTGGTTGTGTGTGAGTTTGAGTGAGAATGGAGGGAGTTGTTGTGGTAGGTTGTGGTTGTAGTTGTGGTGTTGTAGTGGAGGTTTGTGGTAGTGTTCATGGTGGTGTTCATGGTGGTTGAAGGGGGATTGAGACCAGCTTATGAAGCAGCAGCTAGGCCAGCATATGCAGCAGCAGCTAGGCAGCATATGCAGCAGCAATTGCAGCAGCAGTATCATTCATTCGGCCACCCATTCACCATCCATCCATTCATTCATCCATCCATTCATCTATCACATATAGCAGTCCATTCATTTATTCATTCATTTATTCATTCACCCATTCACCATTCATTCATTCATTCACCCATTCACCATTCATCCATATCTATTCATTCATCCATCCATTCATCCTTCACATATAGCAGTCCATTTATTTATTCATTCACCCATTCACCATTCATTTATTTATTCACCCATTCACCATTTATTCATTCATTCATTCATTCACCCATTCACCATTCATTCATCCATTCACCCATTCACCATTCATTCATCCATTCGTCCATTACCATTCATCATTTTCATCAAAAACAGTCACTTAACCCCCTTCATGTTGTGTGTGTGTGTGTTGTTAGTGAGTTAGTGAGTTGAGCGTTTAGTTAGAAGAGTATGTTAGTGGTTAGATAATATGTTAAGGAAAGGTTTGGTAATAGGATGTGGTTTGTGTTAGAGAGTGAAAAAATTATGGAAGATATGTTAGTAAGATTTTATATTAGAAGTTTTGTATTAGAGTTAGATGTGGGCTAGAGTGAGCGTGACAGGTTGAGGTATCTTGTGATACCAAGATGGTATCACAAGATAACTAGGATTTACCCTAGCTATGAAAGGGTAAGGTAATAGGGTAAGTTAAGGTAATTGCCTAGAAGCTAAGGTATGAGTCTAAGGTGTTAGGATATGGTTAGAAATTGATTGCCTTGGTTGGTAATGGTTAGGATTAGTGCTCTTAGACTAGTTTTGACCTCAGTTGACGGTTTTGACCAAAAGTCAACAAAAGTCAACCGAAAGTCAAACTTAGCCTAAAAATGACTAGAATTGACCCGAAACCAAACCAGAGTTGACCAGTTAAGTGAAAGTCAACAGTTGGTCAACATTACCCGATGGACCCGACCCAACCCGAGTTCAACCCTATCCTCCGGACTTGGTCTTGGGCTTCATATGTTAAACCCGAGGTCGGGCCGGGCTTGGGCTCGAATTGGGCTTATGATTCATCTGGTTGGGCTCGGGTTGACCTCAAGCCCGACCTAACCCGCCCGAGTTGTACCCCTACACACGGTTACCATGTCTCTCTACTATAATATACACTAGGAAGTTCGAACACTGCAAATATCGGTGTTTGTTCCATGTTTATGTCTAGAGAAGGATAATTGCCTAGACTTAGTCAACGTCACCCAGTTTGACTAGTTTATCCAAGATATTGACTTAGTCAACTCAATTTCACCCAATTTGACTAGTTACTGCGCTGAACATGTATGTCCATCTTTACAGAATTATTTCCAAATGGATATGAATTACTACTTGCGGAATCGTTCATGGATGTACAATCGTCATTCTGATGATATGTGTGGTGTGAGGGATGAATACATAGCGGGAGTAGAGCAATTCCTGCAGTTTGCTAAGGCGTTCCCTCAGTACATGGACGGCACCAAAATTGTCCGTGTGTAAAATGTCATAACGTGAAATATTATCCAAAAGTGGAAGTGACATATCATTTGTACTCGAGGGGTTTCACGCCTAATTACTATCAGTGGACCGCACACGAAGAACTTGTGTCTTTAGCATCAGAGCCGGAGCCTTATATTGAGCCGTATATGCATGCGGGACCTAATTTTATTTCAGATAATCATGCATACGATGACGGGTGCGTGAACATGGTTTTCGATGCAGTGGGGCCTAGTTTCGTTCATGATACAGCTGAAGAGGCACCGAATGTCGATGCTGCAAAGTTCATGGAGTTGCTGGAGAATGCAAGGACTCTATTGTATCCTGGTTGTGAGGATCATTCACCGTTGGAGGTGGTTACAAGACTGTTGAGCATTAAGTCAGATTTTAACATTAAGTCAGATTTTAACACCGTTCGAGAATTCTTACCGCAGGCAGTTTGGGATCCATTGACGGAGCTTAGCATATTCTTCAGGGATCTTTGTTCTAAGAAATTGCTCGTTGATCGTTTAGAAAAGCAAGAGAAGGACATTGTGGTAACACTGTGCAAGCTAGAGAGGGTATTTCCTCCTGGATTATTCGACTCTATGGAGCATTTGTCGATTCATCTATCCTATGAGGCACGTATCGGTGGACCTGTCGAATATCGATGGACATACCCGTTCGAGCGACATTTGAATCATCTAAAAAGAAAGGTGAAAAATAAGACACGGGTCGAGGGTTCTATTTGTGAAGCCTATGTTCTCGAGAAGATTACAAACTTTTGTTCGATGTATTTCAAGCCTCATGTTGCAACTAATAGAACGAGAGCTTCCAGAAACGACGACGGAGATCATGAATGTAATGACAATACTGAAGGTATTCAATGCTCCAGAAAAGCCATCGGGTAAAATAAAGAAGAGATATCTAAACGATGATGAGCTAAGGGCTGCTCAGGTGTATGTATTACTCAACTGCGATGATGATGAAGTAAAAAAGCTGTAGGGGTAAGTAATTAATACGTCTATATTATTTTAATAGTATTGATTATTATACTATTACATTAATTGAACGATGTTGTTTTCAGCATATTTAATGATGATGTGAGGTCAAGTAGGCCACACATAACAGAAGAAGAACTAGAACAAGAAATGAGACGTTATTTTCCATCATGGTTGAGTGCATATGTAAGACTTGAGAACTCTGTAATTACCTTTCTGTATATGTACTTGAGAATGAGCTTAATTTATTTTTTCGTGGTATTTAGGTCGATCGTCCATACGCAAGACTTGAGAATGAGTCTATTAGAACGCTAGCCAAGGGACCAATTTATGCTATAAAAATATGGCCAAGCTACTGTGTTAATGGATTTAGGTTCAAGTCAACAACTTGCCCGATCAGAGACAACTTTGTGGATCTCGATTCCACCAAAAACAGCTGTTTGTGTATCAGATCTTCGAACTACAAAGATGTTGATGCGGACAACGATTTCTATGACGTCCTACGGGAGATTGTGGAGCTGACATATAGTTATGGAATAGAGCCTGCTAAGATTGTGTTATTCAGGTTGATTGGTTCGATCCGATTAAAGGTCAAGGTTGGAAAGTAGACAAGTACGGTCTTGTGGATATAAACTATCGGCGTCGATATCAAGCCTATGAACCATTTGTCCTATCAAGTCAGGCTTAGATCGTGTACTTCACAAGTTATTCTAAACGGGGAACAACAAGATCGGACTGGTGGACAGCATGCAAGACCAAAGCTAGAAATACCTTTGAGGTTGACAATATAGCTTATCAAGAGGATGAACTACTCTTGTAACAAATATTATAGAAGTGGACACGACGGAAGTTCCTCATTACACATCTAATTGTGTAGAAGAAGTAGAATTATCTGAAGAGGAAGATACAGATGAAAGTGAAGATGTAGAGGAGAAAGAAGAAGAAGAAGAAGAAGATGAAGATGATGATGATGAGCTAAACGAACTAGATAAATTTTCAGAAGAGGATTAAATCTGTACGTTTGTTTTATCATCATATTTGACACTTTAGTGACACTTTTATCATATTTGACGAGAGGGCGACGCAGGCATATGTACGTTCTATTCTTATATTAATTTACTATAATTTAGAAAACAGGAAAATAGATATCAATATAGACTTTAGCAAACACTTAGACATTAGCAAACATTATTCTAGGCCGAGTTTCTTCGGCTACAATAGGAGGCGGCTGCTGCTGCTAGTACGCCAGCAGAGGGAGAGGCTGGTACTTTCTTCCAGCCGTCTATAGCTCTATCGCCGGACGACCTCTGGATGACCGTCGTTGGTGGTCTTCAGAAGGGTACGTACTACGGTACGAAATCCTACGGCACCTATTTGGCTTCAGAGTCATCCCGAGCCCCCTCTGTCAGTGTGCAGTCTCCAGATTCGCAAGCGTCATCACGAGCTCAGGATATTGGTCGTCAGATCGACGAGCTGCATCGCAAGTTACAGCAGCAAATTTCTGATCACCATACCGCAGAGCGACGATCCGATGATCACCGAACTATTTGATGCAGTCGAGCGCAGTATACAGGAGCTGATGAGTCTGCAGCAGGCTACAGCTGCCAACTTGCACACGCTCACTGAGTCTACGCAGCGCACAGAGCGTAGACAGGTCGAGATGGAGGGATCGCAGAGGACCATGTCTGCCTCACTCACTCAGGTATATACTTCGATTGAGGAGAGTACTCAGAGGATGGTGAGTACCCTTGCTGTGCATGCTGAGCGACTGCGAGAGCTGGAGCAGATACGTCCTTCCGGTCCATCGACGGCGCCGACTCTAAACATTGTACTGCCTCCTACTGCCCCTACGGTGCAGCTCGTGCAGGAGAAGTATGAGTACATGCTATCTCTGATGCACAGCAGGGGTCCTCAGTGATTTCATTGATTTTTTTATGAGTTGTATGTATTGGCCCTATGGGAAAATTGTTTATTGGTACACTTTTGTTTATTCACTTGGTGGGAGACTTTTTATCATCTTCCATTTTTATTTGACTCTATTGGATATTTGTGATGATGTGTGTCTGTGAAGTGCAGTATGCAGGATTTGAATATATTTATGTTTGTGACGCGAGATATGTGTCTGTGATGATGTTTGTTATGAGTTGTATGTATTGGCCCTATGATGTGTGTCTGTGATGATGTTTGTGATGATATAAAGTGCAGTATAAAGTGTAAATTACAGTGTGCAGAATTTGAATATAAAGTGCAGTGTGCAGGATTAGTGTTTAAACTGTATAAAGTGCAGGATTTGTGTTTAAACTGTATATAAAGTACAGTGTGCAGGATTTGAAAACTGCATTTTATTTTATTTTTTTTTCCAGCATGTTAGCGATGGATTGCGACGTTTGGCGACGGATTTGCGATGCGGAAGTACGTCACAAATATGTATCTGAACGTCGCTAACTACGTCGGGCCGTCACTAAACGTCGCTCAGCATGCTGACATGAAAAACCTTGCCATGTCACCACATGCGATGAATAGACTTCGCTATATACGTCGCTAAATTGGCGACGTACTATAAATGTCGGCGAACGTCGCTAAGTTTGCGACGTTTTAGCGTCGTAGACTATTCGTCGTAACAGCGACGATTGGCGACGAACTTTTGATCTGCGACTAGCTTTTCGGCGACCTGCTTATTCCGTCGCTAATTACATCGCTAAATTAATTTAGCGACGTATTTTTACTTATTAGCGACATTTTTGGACGTCGCTAATATGACTCATTCTAGTAGTGTCGCTATCAAGCTAGTCCTAAGGAATCACACATGTCCGCTGTTAAGCGTATCTTTCGAAACCTTAAGGGTACTGTTATAGTGGGCTTGTGGTATCCCAAATCCACATCCTTTGACCTTATTGGTTATTCGGATATTGATTTGCGGGATGCAAAGTCGACCGTAAAAGTACGAGCGGCACGTGTTATTTATTATGCAAGGCTCTGGTCTCATGGTTCGTACTATCCACAACAGAAGCTGAATATACCGCAGCTAGTCGTTGTTGTGCACAAATTCTATGGATGAAGCAAACCCTTGCAGACTACAACCTATCTTTTATGCACATTATATATGTGATAACACTAGTGCTATCAACCTTACTAAGAACCCTATATGTCACTCACGCACGAAACATATTGAAATTCGTCACCACTTTTTGCGTGATCATCAATAAAATAGCACTATAAATTTAGAATTTATTGACACTGATCATCAGCTGGCAGATTTCTTTACAAAACTACTATCCGAAGAGCGATTCGACTTTCTTTGTCGTGAATTAGAAATTTTGGATGAAACGGTTATTCATTAAATTGCATGCGTAAATATCGATTATGTCATGTTTCTTTATGATGACTTTGCTATGGGTACAAGCCGAAAGGGTCCTTCTGACAACAAGGCATAAAAGCCTAAGCGACACGGTGCACTAGTCTTCTGACTACCGCTAGCTGGGATCCAGCCCCTGCAGCTACCCCATGACAGTTTCATCGTAATGATTTGTGTCATAAATCCTTGTTTATTACATGATTCAATTTTATTTATAACTTGCCTAATTCAAATTTTCTAACTTCATTTTCATTTACTCTATTCAGCTTTCATTTGCAAGTTTCTATCTTGGCCATTTTCTTTTCATCCTTATAACTCCTAACCATTTTCTCCTACTTAGAAATGTTTTAAAACTATTTTTTAACTGCTTTCAGTTCTGGTCCTAGAACACAGAACTCGGGCCGAACTCTGCCTCACACAGAGTTCGGGTCGAATTCGTTCTGTATATTCCAGAACTTCCAGTTGCTCTCAGCCCTCCATCCATTTTAATCCTACGGTCCAGGATTCACCCAACCATCCGAGCCCTCCTTTATATTTTTAGGTTCTCCCTCTCTCTCCTCTCCATTGCCTCCTCAAAACCTCTCAAACTCCTTTCTCTTCAAACCCTAACCCTAGAATTCTCTATCTAGTGTGGATTTCTTTCCCAAACTCAAGGAGAATAGCTCTTGCATCATTCTCTTCCATATTCCACAATTCTCTTGAGGTATAATTTCTTCTTTTTCTCCATCTCAATTTCAAATTTCCTTCATTGTTCAATGGCACCTAGGTTGTTTAATAGAGGAAAGAGGGCTAGAACCGAGGGTGCTTCCTCATCGAACCCTCCTCCTCGTAATGATCAACCTATTCATCCTCTTTTCAATCCACATAATCTAATGACCCCAACACATTCGATGATCAAATTTTTGTTGCATTGGACGCTTCACGGGAATGGTTCAATGATTTTTTTTCACGGCCTGTGTGCGTGGGTTATCCCATCAACTTCACTATATTTTCTCGTTATGACTCATTATTTCACGATCTTTGTCTTGATGAGTTAGTGTCTACAACTTCACTTATTTACTTAAATGCAATTCAAATATTTTATTGTAATCTCACATTTGATGACACATGATTATATTCTCGTGTTGCTGGAATTGACATCTCGTTCGATGATTTTGAACTTGCGGAATATTTCAAGATTCCGGAACCCAACTCTTGGGAGAAACTTGTCGATGCACGCAAGTTTCAATTTTCTGATGGGTCGTCCCTTGAGAGTTTCAAGGATGATTTGTGTACCCCAAACACACGTCTACGCAAGTTACTTGCAAAATTCCTTAACCCTTATTTCTACGAGCTTCATCATATTGTCTTCTCCACGATCTTGCCCAAAGCAGGATCGACTGATAAAGTTTCGTATTTTGAGATTTTTGCTTTGTATCACCTTCACTTTCATGTCCTGTTCAACCTTCCACGTACTATGATGGACTGGATGATCAATGCAAGGAAGAGGCCACGATCTTTGGTTTATGCTTTCTATTTACCTATGGTTTTTCGTGTATTTCATGTCCCTCTCGATGAGTGCCAATTTCTTCCAGCCCCTGCCTTCCTATCTAAGGCAAGACGGCTTCAGGCAGCTGTAGGATCTCCTGCTGAGTCCGAGCATTCCGGTTCTGATGCTCAGGCTGATGCACCTGCTCTTGGACAACCTGCCCGTACCTCCTTCTACACTCGAGTCTATCCAGACCATGCTTCGCGATCGTTTCATGTTGGAGGACGACCGCTGGACCCAGCTCGACTATCGTACCACCTTGCAGATGAGTGCCATCAGCAACTCATTGCATGACATCCGGTACACTATGTCTCGACATCCCTCTATGCCACTTCCTATGGAGCGGGATCCATCTTACGACGGGTACCGTATCGATGACCCTTAGGTTATGCGATATTTGGATCCGGATGCAGCTTTCGTGGATCCTCGTCATTCGGATACTGATCCATCTGACACCGCTGGACCATCTCACGCTCCATGATGGATGTAGTTCCGTACCTGCTGCTGCTGATGATGATCTTATTTAGTTTTTATGCATTATGGACTTCTATTTATGTAGTTGAGTTTCTTGTATAAGTACACTCTATGTTCTGGATCTTCAGATTTATCTGCAGTTTATCATTACTATGGTGTGCTTGCCAGTTAATTTCTTATACAGTTTTTGTTTGTTTGAGTTTGCTATTCATATTTGCTATGCATCTTTGATAAATGAAAAGGGGGAGATCTATTTGATATTTTTTATCATATCCTGTGATATCTATGTTTTGGTAGAGATTATGTATATCAGGATAAGGGACATTGGCTTACAGAGAAGGTATGTTTATGGGGGAGCTATTTTTACGGGGAGCTACTGCTTTATGTATGACTACTACTTGTGTCCAGGTATGAACATTGAATATACAAATATTATTTTGTCAATTATCAATATGGGGGAGATTGTTGACCCAAATCACAGTCAACCAAATATTGATAAAATTGACAATATAATACTTGTCATAATTCAATATGACACATTAAGACAGAACTCAGTGCAAGACGGACGTCGGCTTTCTCCTGCAGCATACTCAATTTTTGAGTCTGTATAATTTTACATTTATTGAGTCTAACTAAATATAAACTGAGTAGCACTGGGTTTTTTGGGCCTATACCTATCACCAAACAAAACCAAAAGCTCCACCAAACCAAACTAGCCCACAAAAGCCCATTTGAGCAATTATGTCCTATGGGGATAGAGTTCGGGCCGAACTCTGCCTCCACACAGAGTTTGGGCCAAACTCTATCCCCTAAATTACAGGACCCTAATTTTTAGGGTTTGTTGTATGCTAGTTGTCCAACGGCCAAAAATTTGAATTCTTGACACAGAATTCTGGTTGAATTCTGCCTATTCCAACGAGTATAAATAGGCCTTAAATTCTCTCATTTTCAATCATCCAATTATCTTCTCTTCTCTCTCTATAAGCCTCATACAAGCCTTAACCTTCTCATCTACTAGCCACAAGCTTTCTAAGCCTCAAAGTGCTCAGTGTTATTCAGTTAGGAGTTTGTGCAAGAGTCAAGAAAGTCGCTTGAAAAATTCCAAGCATCACCACAGCGATCCTTGTAAGAAGTTGACGTGCTTCTGAAGAAAAGGCACGGGGTGTAACTACTACTTCACAAATAGTGGATTTAATCCTGAGCTAGAGTTCTCAGGCCTAGACTTGTCCTCCACGAGGGAAACCAGGTTAAAAACGATTGTGTTTGCATATGCTCTCTTGATCTTTCTATTTCCGCATTTACTACTCTGATTATTTACTGTTGGTGAAAAGAGTTTAATTTTATTTGGCTATTATTCTTATAAACTCTATTCACCCCCCTCTAGAGTTGCCTATCTGTTCTTCAGTTGTCTTGCGTCGCAAAGCGTCGATGTGCATCGCTAAACGTCGCTAAATACAAAAAAAAATAAAAAAAATTAGAATGCTATATGCTTTTTATATAAATGACAGTTACATTATAAAGCATTATACCTGTATTTAGAATGACAGTTTGCATATAATAGACCCGGAGCAATCCTCCATAGAATTTTCTGGGTTCACCGATTCCTTCGGTGGAACACTCAATACTGGTAAACCAATATATAGACAAATGATAAAAAAGAACTACAAATAATCAAATAAATAGAATCTAACGATCAGAAAGACATGCAATAGCCTGGTGGATACAAATCCACTACCAAATGGCTATAAAAAGTGTGTCCAATAATATTCAACATAACATAACACAAATTGTAAGTGTATAAAATAAATACATAAAGACCCAACAATGGGTCACCAACACAACAAATGAATAAGTCCACTAAAGGACTATTATGCCTGGTCAGGATGAGGAGGAGGAGTAGACAGTCACAGTATCTGGGACATCATGAACCTATACTGTGCCGGGGTCAGCATCACCGGTGACGAATCATCAGTAGAAGGAAGAGGAGACAGTAGAACTGCTACAGTCGGTGTGGATGCCGACGTACGACTAGGAAGTGTCTGCTCAATGGCTAGCAGTCTGGAGTTGGTGGAATCCATAACAACCGCGAGCCTCGAAATCTGCTCGCCAATGGCCATCTGCGACCCGTACAACGCGTGAACGGCAAGATCCGCCCTCTCCTGCACCGCCTGAATGGCATGATTCGTCCTCTCGCCCGTCTTCCTAATGGTGCGCTCTAGCATATCAAATCGTGTGGTGAGGGCCTCGTCGTCCGTCTGCGGCTGAGAGGGCTGCTCCGTAATCCTCCGCAATAGCTCGTCACGGAGCTCAGTAAGCTGGCGACGGAGTTCCTTCACTCGGACAGACTCCTGTGAGGGGTGTGGGAAATGCATACTGGCAGAGGAGGCCCTGGACGACTGCATCGCCATAAAGGCGTTGTAGGATCATGTACTATAGGACGTACCCCTCTGAAGACCACCAACGGCGGTCATCCAGAGCTCGTCCAACGTCAGAGCCGGAGGGGGACTGCGAGGAAGTACCAACCCCTTCTTCCGTAGATGCACTAGACATATCACGCTTTAGCCTGCAATACTCCTCCTAGAAAAGTACGTATCTCGATAAGCATAATATTTACTACTATCCTTGTTTTACATCTATGGATATATTACAAATTTCTTAAGTTATACTAAATTTAGTGACACGTAAAGTAATACTTACATAGCTTTGCATAGCCTGATCATCGATGAGCTTTTCGTCCTTCCGGTGGGTGGCCAGGAATACGGTCACCATGTTGGGGTTCTCACCCCTCTTTATCTGTTATTATAATATTTTCATTAAATTTTATTCCTACTTTTATTAAAATAATATATTATAGTAAAACACATACCAGGCGACGAAAATATTTCGTCATGGGATCGAGCCACCACACGACTTCCATGCCTTCGTCCTAGCCGCCTTCGTCTTCCCCGACCGTTCCTTGTACCTAGGAGCATCGAATCTATCCTTCATGGCAGTCCACTGCTCGAGCGTGATCCAACCTTGGATCAGTTTTTCGAAGCGATCTCGAGCCTTCTGGTCGTCGATCGCATCCTGGATCAACTTGGCAGCAACGACAGGAAATTGCTTCTCGATCGTCTCAGCACGGTGTGGTGGATAAAAATATATTTTCTATAAAAATTAAATTAGGTAGTTATATAATATGCATAAAAGATGATTTTTACTAAAACCAAGATACTTTAGTTTCCTTGAAGTGGGTAACCATAATGTCTTCCTCTCGTCCGAGGCATCCAAGTAGTTGATCCAATGGCCCCCGTAGTTAGACCTCAGAAATAGTCCCAATGCTCTCTGAACTGACGGGGGACGATATCTACAAAACGATAATTAAATTCATGAATATATAGATATAAGTATATATAAATGTTAACTAATTAACTTGCTTTGTAGGTCCGTCGGCCAAATCTTCATCATCGTCTCATCTAGAGGGGCACATGGGAGATCGCTCGGATCATATAGAGACGGCATAGGTACGGACTCCTCTACCCGCTCCTCCGTCTCCATAGTACCGTCCGCAGGAGGAACGCTGCTGGACGGAATAGTATCAGGCCTGGAACTGTCCGTCCCAGGAGTACCGCCACGTACCGTCGATGCAACTGAGATCTGAGTGGCTGGTATATAAGAGTACTAGGAGACACGGGGCCGGCACCGTCATCCACTAACGGAGCACCACTCCGACGTCCACTGGTGGAACCTCTACCTCCACGGGATACTCTACCGTCATGGGAGTACGATCCTCTGCGTCCTACCATACCTGATAGAAATATATTTACAAGATAATAAACATGTATTTAACATATCACAGTTTATAAAAATAGACCCGAAGTAACCCTCCGTTGAATTTTTAGATAAAACCATGCATTTAACATATCACAATTTATAAAAATAAACCCGGTGCAACCCTCCGTTGAATTTCTAGATAATAACCAAGTCTAGATAATAGCATCCAAAAACATCCAAGTCTACATAATAACCATGTCTAGAAAATAAGAAACATCAAGAATTGTAAAACCATCCAAGTCTAACCCAGAAATAAGTCTACCGGAAACAAATTCGGTCAAAAATTATATCATATATACTACTGTCGTCTATGCTAGGGCAGATAGAACTCTCTCAGCCACCACGCATAAATAGGATGCACGCCAGCAAGATCAATATCCAAGGAGATGGACATGGATGACTGAAACTCCCGGTGCAACTGCCCTCTAGTGCCACCTCCTCCTTCACAGCTATATCGGCTTTAGGAATCACTTCCTCCTTAATAGTATGAGGAAGTTCTTCTTTGACCTTCATCTCTGCAGTAGGTACCACTACCTCCTCAGCATCAGGAGGTGCCACTACCTCCTCAGCAGCCATCTGTGCCTCTCTCAAGCGACGTGCTCGGGTCATAGGTACCATTTGATAAGATTGATGGAAACATGGAGATTAATTAGGGATTAAACAAAATGACAGTATTAGACGTATAATGTGGAAGACTCATTATTGTATGGAAATTAATTAGTGGTTAAACATATTTTACATTTTATTTTATTTTCAATCATCTTCTGAAAATTTATCTTCTTCGTCCTCCGCGTTCTCATCTTCCTCTTCCTCCTCATCTTCGCTTTCGTCTACTTCATTTTTCTCTTCGGATACTTCTACCTCTTCTACACGATTAGATGTGTAATATGGAACTTACGTTGTGTCCACGTCAACTGTTGTTACGAGAGGTAGCTTGTCCTCCTGATAAGCTATTTCGTAAATATCGTAGGTATTTCTGGCTTTAGTCTTACATACTGTCCACCAGTCCAACCTAGTTGTTTTCCGTCTAGGATAAGTAGTAAAGTAAACTAGTTGAGCCTGACTTGCTAGGACAAATGGTTCGTATCCTGGATATCGACGTCGGTAGTTAATATCCACAAGACCATGCTTCTCAATTTTCTAACCTTTATCTTGGATCGGATCGAACCAATCACACCTGAACAACACGAGCCGTAGTTATATGTCAACTCCACAATCTTCCATAAGACGTCATAAAAATCATTTGTTGACTTGAACAAACAAATACACAAATAACTATTTTTGGTCGAATCAAGATCCAGAAAGTTCTCTCTGATCAGAAATTTGTTGACTTGAACCTAAACCCATTCACACAATAGCTTGGCCAGATTTTGGCGAAATAAATGGGCCCCTTGGCTAGAGTTCTAATAGACTCATTCTCTAGTATTGCGTCCGGACGATCGACCTAAATACCACAAGATAAGAAATTAATTCAGCGTTCCGTTAATTACTGTGCAAAGTGCATATACGAAAAGTAATTACTGAGCATCTTATATATGCACTCAACCATGAAGAAAAATAACGTCTCATTTCCTGTTCCAGTTCTTCATCCATTATGTACTGTCTACTCGACCTCACCTCATCATTAAATATGCTAAAAATAACAACACATCGACCAATTAGTGTAATAATATTGGATACTATATTACATGCATGGACATATTAGTTACTTACCCCTCAAGATTTTCCACTTCTTTCTCGTCGCAGTTGAGTAATTATATAACTGAGTAGCCCTTAGTTCCTCGTCATTCAGATATCTTTTCTTTATTTTTTCCGAAGGCTTTCCGAAAGCATTAAAAACTTTCAGTATTGCATCATTAGATTCAAGATATCCATCGTCGTTTCTCGGAGCTCTTGTTCTATAGTAGCAATATGTGTCTTAAAATACATCGAGCAGAAGTTTATAATCTCCTCGAGAATATAGGCTTCACAAATAGAACCCTCGACCCGAGCCTTGTTTTTTACCTTTTCTTTAGGTGGTTCAAATACCGCTTAAACGGGTACATCCACCGATAACCGATGGGCCCACCAACACGTGCCTCATAGGAAAGATGAATTGGCAAATGCTCCATGGAGTCGAAGAACCCAGGAGGGAACACCCTCTCAAGCTTGCACAGTATTACTACAATGTCCTTCTCTTGCTTTTTTAGATGATCAACAAGC
>JANAVB010011247.1:0-40238 GCA_029216955.1 Iris pallida | reverse complement strand
AGACCTGCATGGGCCACCACTAAAAACATGTCACGACCCGCTCCCGAATAATCGGACACGAGTCGGACACCCCAGCCTTTGTTGTTAGACACAACAAAGTAAGTTGTACCAATCTAGGGAAACTAACCAGATAAATATGAACATGAAATGAATCACAGCATCTATATAAATGTGTCCCAACCAGAGTAAGTACAATATCAGAATTATTACAATTCAACTAATAAAAGAGTCTGCTAGTCTCAATACATGGAAAGATAATGGAAAACTAATGAAGTACTAGGCTTCTGCAGCCTCTAGGTCACAAGCAGCTCCAGCTGGCTCAATAGGAAAGCAATATCCTGTCCATAGTAGGTATCACACAAGGCCTCCATCTCACCTGCAACATATCCTATTCAGGAGCGGAGCAAGTACAATTCTAGGTAATGAACAAGACATCATGATATGAAAGTACAAGGAAACATGGAAAGTACAGGAAGAACAGGTGAATAAGTACATGAAGAACAGTGTAAAGTACATAAGAACATGAATATAAGAACATGAAAGAACATGATATGTAAGCACCTGAAAAACATGATATCATGGAACCACAGAATAAGTACAAGGTAATTTCCTGAACATGTGTGTACTACATTTGAAATATAACTAAATATGTGACCGGCTAGGGTAAGCACATAAAAGCACATGAAAGCACATGAATGGTGACTTAGGACCCGCGTGCACAATGCGGGGTCTAAGCTAAAACACACCTGAGTTGTTACTTGGGATTGGTCACATAGATAGTATATTTCCCCACCCAGATACAAGTAATAAGAACAAGAGAACATGAGCACCAGAAAGTATATGACGTGTTGCAATTGTGTCACTCAAGGAAGTACAGGAAGATAATGTAAAGCACAAAACCGTAGAGTGTACTTGCCTTGCTCCAGGAAAGTACAAGTAACCAAGGAACTGGATGTCCTCCTGTATGTAATAATGATTTACAGTGATAAGTCATTAATCTTAATATAGCTAAAATTCTTAAACTAGTAAAGTCACTTCATATTTATCTAAGTTCTAACTTGATAAAACAAGTTACAATATAAATGGTTATTGGCCTAATTTAGTTTAGACTAATCATTTAGTTAAAGATTGATCCTATTAAAACCTATCAAGCCCCCTATACTTAAGTGAAAGTAAAGCAATTAAACTTTATTCAATGGGTGAAATCTTCCAAAAGTTGAACTAGTTGGATGCCTATAATTATAACAGGATTCTGTTATAAACAGGGAACCCCTGTCCTAGGCCTGGTTCACAAATAATAGTTCATGAAATGAAACAATGTTATAATTAAAGCATCCTAGATTGAAAGTTCCAATGAGATGTAATTCTCAGGATGTAATTCACAGGTTACTAAATATTGACACATAAGTTTTCAGTTTGAAAACCAATGTTACCACCCATTTGTTAGCAGTAAACAGTCAATACATATTGTCCTGTATTCATACCAGTCCAGTCTTCAGGACTGTAATCCCCAGGTTTTACCTGAGACTCTCAGGTTACACTGAGTTCTCAATTATCCCAGATACCTGAGTTTACACTGAATTTGCCAAGTGCCTCAGATTTCTGAGACACTCAAATCTCAGGTTACCAATTGTAGTGATTCTTCAACTCTGAATTGTTCAGTCCAAGATAGGACTGAAACCAGACAATTCCCAGGTTCATAAGGTGTTTAAACAGGAAAATAACATTCAAAATGAATGGAACAAGTTATGTGGTTGAAGATTAGATAATTCATACCCACAAGCTATACTATTATTAGTTCAAGAATCCTGAGCTTAACCCCCCCCCCTTCAGGCTAACTCTTTCTTGTAATAAATCCCAGATTGTTCTTTCAATAGGCTACAAAATTGCCCTGGTTCCAGGTTAATTCTTGAAATATAAATTAGCAATAAACTTGGTTCTAAACACACCCAGGCTGTGATAATCTCTTATTCAAACAAGGTTCAAATCAATCCTCTACACCTGTGCATCTCTGTTTAACTGAGATGACCTCAGGTTATAACTGAATGGTCTCAGGTTCCAGGAACAGGCCTGGACTGATTTGGAAATGAGATGGAAATCATGTCCAAGGCTGAGCCTCAACCAAATATGGTTCCAGGCTAAATAATCCATATTGCCCAAACTAGCAAAAGTCAAATTGATACTTGGTAATATTCAAATGTTCACCCAAAAGCCAAGCCATTCTTGCAATGACTCCCAGGTTAAGTCCTCAAGACAGGGGATAGCTCCCTATCTTATAAGACCAACCCAAAGATATGAATTCAGACATGGTTTAAGTTCAGGGTTAATCAATTGCATGAAAGTTAGTCTACCAATCATTAACTGAAAACACCCATAAGTCACACATCTGGTATTGGCATAAAGATTGAAGCCTGGACATCAAGATAAATCCAGATCACCTCTCTGCCAGTACACAGTACCTGACAAGGGTGGATACAACCCTCCCTTGATAAACTCTCAACACATCATCAACAATTTAAATCAAATTAAAACATGGTTCTTAGCCTAATTAATACAAAGCCAACCAACTTGTCCCCTTGATTCTAACATGGACTGAAATAATTAATCAAGACCAACATGGATTTTACCAGGTTGAACAGACTGCATTCAGCTGAACCCTGTGATACCAAAATCAACTGAACTGTTGCTCTGTTAAAAAAAACAACCCCAACCTCATACTGCTATATCCACATACCCAGGTAAATCCAATATTCGACATGGTAAACCCAAATACTTGCTGGAAAGATTATATACCAAATAAAGACATATAATATGACTGAAATCTAAGGCAATTTAACATAACTAACAACATTCTCTACATATCACTCAAATCCAAATTAATCCTGTAGGATCCAAGATTCTAATTCAACATGACGAAATCTAAACACTACACCAATCTAGAATTAACTGGATTAAATCTAAAATCATTATTCCATCAAGACAACAGAGAAAACAAGGTGATACCTGAATGTATGGTTGTGTCCCGTAGAAGAGTCACAGATCAGGAATTTGATACAGCTTCTCGTGTGTCCATAAGATCCAAAACTGAGTTAGATCAAAAATAGGAAGATCAACATGTATCTATCCAGATTTGATCGATTCAGAAGATAAATGAATTGAGTATGCCTTCAATTCGATGCCAAAACTAAGATGAACCAAGACCAGATGATTACTCTACCAAATTTAGTTGGTTGGGAAAAACACACAAACAGTTGGAGTCCTGTCCTCCTTTGATGAGATCAAACAATAGCACAACAAGGAAGATTGGATCAATAATTAAACGAATGACAAAATCTAGACTAGGAGTTGCTCGATTCCTCACCTCCTCAACTGCTCGATTGGTCAGATGAAACAACTAAGAATGAATGAATCATGAAGAAATCTGAACTGAAACCAATTGTCCCTATGAACCATATTGAACAACCTCAATTAAAACTCTGATGATTCAGAACAGGTCGAACGAATCTTTCAAAAAACAAACACTCACCTCAGTTCCTGATCTCGATCTATGAATCAATCAGCAAAACTCCTCCTGTCGACTTCAGAATCTACTGTTCTTTTACAATGCTCCTTGCTCCAGGAAGATGATCCGCCATGGCTGGTTGGCAAGGCTTCGATTGGAGAAGACGATCTCTGAAGAATAGAGAAAATGCTGCTCCTCTAAAATGTGGGGAGAGGTGATCTTAAATAGGCGGTTAGAAGGAGAATTTGGAGGGAAAGGTCGAAAAATTTGTTAGAGCACATGGCACAGTTGTCAGAGAATCGGTTGGAGAATTTGAATTCTCTGCTGTGGAGATATTCCTATTAGGAAGAGAATGGTGAAGTTTAAAAGATATTAGGAAGAGAATGGTGAAGTTTAAAAGAATAAAATGATTCATTCTTAAACAATAGAAGGGAAATGTTGGATATAATGGGCTGATTTATGGGCTTTAGTGAAAGCCCAACACTTCAACTTGAAGTGAAGCCTAATTAAATTGACTAAAAGGATTAGTAATAGTAATATCAATTTAAGAAAAATAATTTAATCTGGAAAATTATTTGAAATTTTAATTTTTGGGAAGTGGTGTTACAAATATCCCCCCCTCAGAAAATTTCGTCCTCGAAATTCAAAGAACCAACACAACTCCCAAAAGATCCAAACTCCAGCTTTATTATTGAAAACCAAAATGCAAAATACAATCATGAGAACAATCTAGGGTAGCGCTCCCATCTCGTCCTCGCGTTCCCATGTGGACTCTCCCGGAGAGTGGTGTCTCCACATGACGCGAACGAGAGGATGATCTGGTTTCGTAGACGCTTCTCCCTCCGGTCCAAGATCTCTACTGGATGCTCCTCGTAAGTCAATCTCGGGCCCACCTCCAGCTCAGATTAGTCCACCACATGGCTCGGTCTAGAATGTATCATCGAAGCTGGGATATGTGGAAAACATCGTGCACTTTCCAATCTAGCTGGAAGCGCTAGTCGATACGCCACCTCGCCAATCCGTGCCGTCACATCGAAGGGTCCGATGAATCTCGGACTGAGCTTCCCACCTCTGCCGAACCTGATGACTCCCCTAGTCGGTGAGATCTTCATGAATACTCTGTCTCCAACCTCGAACTCAAGTGGCCGTCTGCTGCTGTCCACCCAGTGCTTCTGCCGATCCTGTGCAACTCTGAGATGCTACCTAAGCCTTGAGACCTTGTATGATAATTACACACAAGAAGTTGGAATAACACGATCAATGATCAAAATGAATAGACACGAGATAGAATGAAGTTCCACTTATAACTTAGAGGAGCAAATCATGAAGACACAATTATTAAGTACGACAAAAAATCGATAGTTTAACACAGTTAAACTAGAACAAGATAGAAAATCACGGTCAGATAGACATGACTTAAGATCGAAGTTTAGACAAGTTACAAATGAAGTACGGAGTCACAATCTAGTAATACACAATTTTGAGGTATTCAATGATCTAACGATAAAATGCTAGAACGGAAATTTAGCAAGGGTTGATTGAGGAGACGTACACAATACTCAGGAGATACAGTATCAAATCAGGAAGAACGTGCAAGGATCTGTGATTCTCGAAAACCAATAAATATGAAAAGGAATTATAGTCTCCAGAATATCCAAGAACATGTTGGTATCTGAAATCACTTTGCTTAGAATCCCTACCCCGCCAGTATGTATTTGACTGCCGAGGACTCCAGACATCCAATCCTTCAAGAAGATGGGACCCCGAGACTTCAAGGGTACAGAGGGCATCATATACGCTGACGATTGGATAGAGCACATTGAGGAGATATTCAGATTGGCACAGATACCAGCAGGGTTGCAGATCGAGGCAGCCGCCAGTCAGATGCAGGACTTGGCCCGTACCTGGTACCAGACGGACCCGAGGGTTGGTACAGCCGGTCAGACTTGGGCAGCATTCAAGAAACTACTCAAGGAGAAATTCTTTCCTGATACAGCTCTCCATGCTCTGGAGGCACAGTTCGAGAGTTTGGTTCAGGGGAACCAGACCAGTGAGGAGTATGCTGGAGAGTTCAGTCATTTGAGCAGATTCATCGAGAATCTTACCGAGGTCGGGAAGGCGAGGAAGTTCCGCAGGGGTTTGATCAGGGAAATTAAGTCATATACCAAGAGTGTCCTGTAGAACCCTAGAGGGGGGGTGAATAGGGAAATTAAAAAATAAACTATAACAAATGATGCAATAAAAACAATCTAGCATAAAGAGTAGAAAGATCAAACGCAAACGCAAGGATATCCTGGTATCCTCTTTTGAGGCAATCCAGTCCCGGAACTCTCTCCGGCTTTAATCCACTATTATGCAAATAGTACACACGAGTTTGGATCCGAAGAACTCGCCAACTTCAACACGAGTTTGGATCCGAAGACTCGCCAACTTCTACACACGAGTTTTCTTACGAAGGCTCGCCAACTTCAAACAAAAGAGAATGAAAGCTTTTGATCTTCTAACACTTGAAGATCGAAAGTGTACAACTCTTAAATACTCTAGCACTTTGGGAGAGGATGACAATAAAAAGCTTTGGAGAGTATTAATGGTGGAGCTCTTGGTTGTTAGAAAATTTATGAAGGAGTTGGTAAAGAAGCTCAAGAGAGAGAGAGCTTCCTTTTATAAGAAAACCAAGAGTGGGTGGCATTTAATGCTTCTGAATGTACGCAGACCGGCATGTCGTCGGTATGCCGCGGCATACCGCCGGTATGCCGGCCAAATAGTAACGGTCATATTTATGACCGTTCAAGAGCATTAAATGCGGCCATTAATGCATGTCAGACCAAATCGAAAACCAGAGTATTCAAAATTCGGTATACCGCCGGTATGCCGACAAAGTCACAAAAAGTTTTAGAGCTACTAGAAACGGCATGCCGCCGGTATGCCGTAGCGTACCGTCGGTATGCCGACAATAAATCACAGCATCTATTGTGTTGCTAGAAAACGGCATGCCGCCGGTATGCCGCAGCATGCCGTCGGTATGCCGACAATTCGAGACAGCAACTTTCTGGAGTCAGAAAGCGGTATGCCGCCGGTATGCCGAAGCATACCGTCGGTATGCCGCTTTTTGTCACAGAAACTTTTATGGACGCGGAAAACGGTATACCGCCGGTATGCCGGAGCATACCGCCGGTATGCCGCTCTGAATTACTTGATTTTCGATTTGTGCTTTAAGTTATCATCCATCCTTGTGTTTACAGATATACCTAGACCAGTACAGACACGAAGACTCTAAGCAGGAAGATGCCGACTTTATGCAGGGAACGTCGGTAACTGCTACAGTCTTCAAGGACGAAGGAGGAAGCTCTTGAAGTGAAGAACTCCGTGTAGTACATCTTCTGAAAATATTTGAATCTGAAGAGCAGAAGACTAAACTACGAAAATGCTGTTAATTACTCAAAATAAAATGTGCCAACAAACTCCCCCATTTTGATAATTGACAAAATAGAGAGATAGCATCTTCAAGGAGTAGCTCCCCCATAGGTAGACAGCTCCCCCGTAGGTAGACAGCTCCCCCTCAATACGATTTCTCCCCCTTTGTCACTTAGTCAAAGATGGGGATAATAAAAGCAAGCATGAATAAAAGAAAACACGAGAATATAGATAAAAGCATGCATGAATATATTGAAGTAAGAACGATAATACATGCTTGACCCATATATAGAAAAGAGATAAGATAAAAGACTCTCCATCATGAGAGTCAGACACAACAAACAACCATAGATAATGTCCCCGAAGGACAGCACACACCGAAAACAACCATAAACCGGTCCCCGAAGGACCACTAAAGACAACAAACAGAAAACACATATAACAACTAGAACCACTAAAACACCGAAACCATCACCAAAAGAAAAACATCCCTAATCCTCTGCCGGATCATCATCACCATCATCATCCTGAGCCTGCTGGAGGGCGCCAAAAGGATCAATGCCGTCCGGGTACATAAACCTATAGGCATTGGGGTCAAAGAAACGCGGGGCCGTATACATGGGATCCTGAAGATTAAGATCCAAAAAGGCATCCCGGTCTTGCAGAGTGCGCTGGATGAAGTAGCCCTGATCGTGGAAGCGAGACTGGATGAGGGCGCCAAGTCCACGAGTGTGGGTCCGCATCTGCTCCTCCGCCTGGGCCATCCTCAGATCAAAGTGGTGCTGAGTAAGTGGCATATAGCGGCCCGTAGTAGGAGGGGTAGATGCAGGGGCAGCAGGAGTGGAACCCGGTTGCTCTTGGGAAAAGGAAGCACGGGAAGAAGAGCCGCCAGCAAGGGTACGGGAGACAGCAAGAAATGAGAGGACCCCATCCGAGGAGCAGAGAGACAAGTCAACTTGTTTGGCTTCCATAAGCAAAGTGATGAAAGAACCATAGTAGAGGTTCTGCTTCCCCGAAGGCAAGGTACGCCGGAATTGCATAAGCAGAGTCTTTGGGAAGGAAAAATGCTTTCGGGCATAGAGATGATACATGAGGACAAGAGCATCACCGGTGATTGCGTCATAGTTCCCGCCCATTGGGAACAGAGTGTGGCACACGATACGATGGAGCTCGTAGTAGAACGGCTCCAGCTGGGCTGAGAGGGCCGGGATGGCAGGAGGGTTGGGACCCTTACAGATGATATGGCAGAATTCGTCGAAAGGAGACGCCGCCGATGAGATGAGAGCACCCAAAAGAGGTAACGCATCCCCTCTGTCCGGGACGCCCAAGATGGCCCCCACTTCCTTGGATGTGAGACGGAAGTGGCGATCATTGACCATGGATTGGATGGCGGTAGGGTCGTCGTCATCCCCTCGCATGTTGCAGTAGAAAAGGCGGACAGCGGCAGAGTAGACAGGAATTTGGCGCCGAAGAAGGGAGGAGAGACCGGCATCGTCGAACAACGGGACGTGACCGGGGAAGAGGTTCCAGTTGATAGCCCGTCCTTTGAACACGTTCTGGTTGACGAAATGCTGGAACCAAAGCTCAGCCGCCAAAGCGTTGGAGAAAACGTGTTGGTCATAGCCGGAGGGTAGTGCCACAGGGACAAAAGGGTTGAAAGAGGAGGAAGAGGATCGGGGGCGCTTAGGGTTGGCCATGAAGAAGGATTTTGGGCTTTGGTGTGAGAGGAAGAAGTAGGAGAGAGGAGAAGGAAGAAGGAGGGTTTTAAAGAAGAGGGGGAATATGAAGAGTTGAGTTTGAAAAATGGTTGGGGAGGAGGGAACGGTTAAAGAGGAAGGGTGATGGGGTAGTTGAAGGGGTGATGGGGTGAATTGATGTATGGAGTAAAAAGAGGAGAGAAAAGGGGAAAGGTGATATGAAGGGTAATTAATAGGAGGGGAGTTGAGGAGATGGGTAATTAATGAGGGATTTGATGGAAGAGAGGGAATAAAGAAGGATGGAAGGAATAAAGGAGGAGAGGTAAAGGAGTGGGCCCGCATATCAGTTCAGGATTCATGTCCGCCGCCATCCGGCATACCGGCGGTATACCGACGTGTACCGACGGTATGCCGAAAATCGAAACAGGACATCATCCTGATTCGAAAAACGGCATGCCGGCGGTATGCCGTAGTATACCGACGGTATGCCGAAAATCGAAACAGAACAGAATTCTGCTTCGAAAAATGGCATGCCGGTGGTATGCCGTAGTGTACCGACGGTATGCCGAAAATCGAAACAGAACATCATTCTGCTTCGAAAAACGGCATGCCGCCGGTATACAGTAGTATACCGTCGGTGTGCCGGACGGAAAA
Source organism: Iris pallida (assembly GCA_029216955.1). Taxonomy (NCBI): domain Eukaryota; kingdom Viridiplantae; phylum Streptophyta; class Magnoliopsida; order Asparagales; family Iridaceae; genus Iris; species Iris pallida. Next base: position 30,971 of record JANAVB010011247.1, on the reverse strand, counting down.
GGGTTAGGGATCAAAGGATAAAATGCCTAGTTCACGGCAAAGGAAAGAGAAGCGGTCTTCCGGGAGAGGCTTAGTGAAGATATCGGCTAATTGATAAGTAGTATCAATAAATTCAAGACGGATATCTCCTTTTTGCTGATGGTCACGAAGAAAATGGTGCCTAATTTCTATGTGCTTCATGCGTGAGTGACAAATCGGGTTTTTCGTGAGATTGATAGAGCTAGTGTTATCACATTTAATAGAGGTGCAAGAATGAGAATTGCCGTAATCTAAAAGTGTTTGTGACATCCAAAGAATTTGTGCACAACAACAACCAGCCGCAATATACTCTGCCTCAGTGGTGGAGAGAGCGACAGAGTTTTGTTTCTTACTAAACCACGATACCAAGGACTTCCCGAGGAATTGACATGTGCCACTAGTGCTTTTTCGGTCAATCTTGCATCCGGCAAAATCCGTATCCGAAAAGCCTTGAAGCTCAAAGGATGAGGATTTCGGATACCAAAGACCCATGTTAATGGTGCCTTTGAGATAACGAAAAATGCGCTTAACGGCACTCAAATGTGATTTCTTTGGATTGGCTTGATATCGTGCACATAAACAAACACTAAACATGATATCCGGACGGCTAGCAGTTAAATAAAGCAAGCTACTAATCATACCTCTGTACTTACGAATGTCGACCGATGTGCCTTCTTCATCATTGTCAAGCTTGGTCATTGTAGCCATGGGGGTCCTCATTGATTTGGATGAGTCAAGGTCGAAACGCTTGAGGAGGTCCTTTGTATATTTTGCTTGATTGATGAAGGTTCCTTTAGGTCCTTGTTTGATTTGTAACCCCAAGAAGAAGGAGAGTTCACCCATCATACTCATTTCAAACTCTTCCTGCATAACTTTGGCAAATTCTACACAAAGTGTGTTATTAGTAGAACCAAAGATAATATCATCAACGTAAATTTGAACTAATAAGAGAGTTCCATTATGGGATTTAATAAAAAGTGTGGTGTCAACTTTTTCCTTTGAAAAATCGTGAGAGACAAGAAAAGAGCTAAGACGCTCATACCAAGCACGTGGAGCTTGTTTGAGGCCATAAAGGGCTTTATGGAGTTTGAAAACGTGGTTAGGAAATTGAAAGTCTTCAAAACCGGGAGGTTGTTTAACATAAACTTCCTCCTTAATAATACCATTAAGAAAAGCACTCTTAACATCCATTTGAAATAGCTTAAAGTCATTAAAGCAAGCAAATGCACAAAGCATACGAATGGATTCAAGACGTGCAACCGGAGCATAGGTTTCGTCGTAGTCAATGCCTTCCTCTTGGTTATAGCCTTGAGCAACCAATCGGGCTTTGTTACGAGTCACTAACCCATCTTCATTTAGCTTGTTGCGAAACACCCATTTAGTTCCAATAATGGGATGATTGCTAGGTTTTGGGACAAGTTCCCAAACCTTGCTTCGCTCAAATTGATTAAGCTTCTCTTGCATAGCTATCATCCAAAATTCATCAAAAAAAGCATCATTAACATTTTTAGGCTCTATTTGAGATATAAAAGCCACATTGGCACAAAGATCACGTGTGGCGGATCTTGTACTAACACTTGAGAAAGGATCCCGAATGATAAGCTCCTTAGGATGATTGGTGACAAATCTCCATTCTCTTGGGAGATCCTTTGGAGGAGGCTCGAGAGGAGGAGACTCTTTTGATGGGATCACAACTTCATTGTTAGATGAAGAAGGACGATCCTCAATAGAGGAGTTCTCCAACCCAAACGAGATGTCATCAATATCCTCGGATGAGGAGAATGTAGAAGAGTTGAGCTCATTAAAAGAGACATTGATTGACTCTTCGACAACAAGACTTCTTTTATTAAAAACACGAAAACCTTTGCTATGAGTAGAGTATCCAAGGAATATTCCTTCATAGGCTTTTTCTTCAAACTTGCCTAGGTTATCCTTGGTATTCAAAATAAAACAATTGCAACCAAAAACCTTGAAATATTCAATAGAAGGAATTTTGTTAAACCAAAGCTCATAAGGAGTCTTCTTAGTAATAGGTCTATTTAAGACCCTATTAATAACATGACACGCCGTATTAACGGCTTCCGCCCAAAAATATTGGGGGAGCTTATATTGGTTTAACATGACCCGGGCCATATCGCCGAGGGTTCTATTCTTTCTCTCCACAACACCATTTTGTTGAGGAGTACGGGAACAACAAAAATCATGTCCAAAACCATTCTTTTCACAAAATCTTTTGAAATCAACATTATCAAATTCACCTCCATGATCACTCCTAATTTTGTTAATAGAAAAGCCTTTCTCATTTTGAACACGTTTACAAAAAGCAACAAATTCACGAAAAGTATCACTTTTGCAAGCAAGAAAAATAACCCAAGTAAATCTCGAAAAATCATCAACTAAAACAAAAGCATATAGTTTGCCACCAAGGCTAGCTACTCTACTAGGCCCGAAAAGATCCATATGAATAAGTTGAAGGGGTCTAGTGGTACTCACAGAGTTGATGGATTTGAAGGATGATTTAGTCAACTTACTCTTCTCGCATTCTTCACATACCATATCCTTCTTGAAGGGGATACTAGGAAGTCCTCGTACAAGCTTCTTGGAGGCGAGGCGAGAGATGGTATCCATGTTGGCATGTCCAAGCCTCATGTGCCAAAGCCAACTCTCATCGTTCTTTGCAACTAGGCACCTGTCATTGTTAGTACCTTCAACAAGATAAAGAACATAGATATTGTTTTCTCTAATGCCTTCATACATAATAGTTCCATTTGAGCTATCGGTAATGTAGCATTTGAGTTTAACAAACTTGATATCATAGCCATTATCGGTAAGATGGCTAATACTAAGAAGATTATTCTTGAGATTAGTAACAAGACAAACATTATTTATGCAAGGGTAAGGAGGAGAACCGATATTACCATTTCCAATGATATAACCCTTAAGATTGTTACCGAAGGAGACGTGTCCTTCTTTCTTCATCGATAGCGTTGTAAAAAGTGAAGCATCACCGGTCATGTGCCGTGAACAACCGCTATCGAGAATCCACTTGCTTCTAGCATGAGAAGGATTCGTCACCTACAACAAAAGTTGAAGATGAACATTTTGGTACCCATGATCTTATGGGTCCACGAGTGTTAGTCTTAGGAACCCACTTAAGAACTTTCATATCAACTTGTTTTCTAGTATAACAAAAATTTGAGGTATGACCAACCAAACCACAATAATTGCACATCAAGTAAGATTTAGAATAGGAAGTGTGAGTGTTGTGCATATGTGAGTTTCTAGTGTGAGATGTTCTACCATGAGTGTTATGATGATAGTAAAATGCATGATGAGACGTTTTCTTTTTAACAAAGGGTCCTTTTCTTGTGTTAGAAAGGGAGTTGTGTGTAGTATTCATGTAATGGTTATGTCTAGCATTGTGATGAGTGTGGGGGTGTCTTGGAGCATGCATGTGAGTGGTATTCTTATTACTTAAATTCTTACTCCGTGTAAGAAGATCATTATACTTAATAGAAGTGGAATATTCTCTTCTATTAGCATCTTGACATTTGCGCATAGCAAATTCATAAGAGCTTCTCATGGATTGAATCTCATCATCCTTTTTCTTGATGGTGTCAAGAGATTCTTGAAATTTTAGTCTCAAAGACTCCATTTCATCCGTGTCGGAAATAGAAGATTTTCCCTTCACATCACTAATGATGCTTGAGAGCCTCTCTACTTCAAGTTGAAGAGCCTCAACCTCCTTAAGAGATTTCTTGTATTTATTCCGAACACCTTTGTGTTCTTCATATAACTCAAGAATGGCTTTCTCCAAATCATCATAGGTAAGAGTGTTTAAGGAAAAATCATCAAGTACCTCATCGGTTGCCATGAGACAAACGTTGGCATTGTGTTTGCACTCCTTGTCCTTGTCGGAGTCGCTCGCGTCGCTTTCACACCAAATGCTAGTGTTGGCGAACTTTCTGGAGGACGAGCTTCCCTTGCTAGGCTTCTCGTACTTGCTTGAGTCTTTTCGTACCATCGGACAATCCCTCTTGATGTGTCCGGGTCTTCTGCATTGATAGCATGCCGGGTCTTCTTCATTGTCCCGTCTAGAGCGGTTGGCCATGTTGAACTTTAAGAACTTTCTGAAGTGCTTAGCTGTGAGAGCTATTTCTTCATCGTCGTCCGACTCATTTTCGTCGGAGCTATCCTTGGAGTAGGACCTTGATGCTTTGAGAGCAAGAGTCTTCTCCTTTTCTTTGTTCTTCTCCTTCTCCTTCTCTTGAATGGAGGATTCCTCTTGATCCTTCATGTCAAGCTCGTGAGTCATTAGCTTACCCATGAGGGTCTCTAGGTTCATGACGGTTAGATCGTTCCCCTCAATGATTGCGGTAGCTTTAGGACTCCAAGCTTTCGTCAATCCTCTAAGAATCTTCCTTATCTTTTCATGAGCGGGATATTCCTTTCCAAGAGAAGAGAGAGGGTTAATAATATTACCAAAACGAGTAAACATGCTAGCAATAGATTCATCATGCTTCATTTTAAAAGACTCATATTCTTGCGTGAGTCTACTGATCTTAGATTCTTTCACTTATGAGGTTCCCTCGTGTGTGACTTCAAGTAACTTCCAAATCTCATTAGAAGTCTTGCAAGTAGAGATGCGGTTGAATTCACTACTGTCAAGAGCACAGTAAAGAGCATTCATTGCCTTGGCATCTCGACAAGCAAGCTTCTTGATGTTTTCGGCAAGTGTTTCCCGAAGGGTATCAGAAGCAATATCCTCAACAGCTCTGGAAGGAGTAGGAAGGCCATTTATCACGCAATCCCATAAGACGAAATCTATGGACTTTAGATAAATGCCCATCCTAATCTTCCAGTAGTTATAGTTGGTACCATCAAATAGGGGAGGCCTATTTATGGAGTGTCCCTCATTGTGAAACGTGTTGATGCTAGTGTTAGAGGCCATGGATCACTCAAGGAAGTAAATCCAAATCAAGAGAACAAAGCTCTGATACCAATTGTAGAACCCTAGAGGGGGGGTGAATAGGGAAATTAAAAAATAAACTATAACAAATGATGCAATAAAAACAATCTAGCGTAAAGAGTAGAAAGATCAAACGCAAACGCAAGGATATATCCTGGTATCCTCTTTTGAGGCAATCCAGTCCCGGAACTCTCTCCGGCTTTAATCCACTATTATGCAAATAGTACACACGAGTTTGGATCCGAAGAACTCGCCAACTTCAACACGAGTTTGGATCCGAAGACTCGCCAACTTCTACACACGAGTTTTCTTACGAAGGCTCGCCAACTTCAAACAAAAGAGAATAAAAGCTTGTTGATCTTCTAACACTTGAAGATCGAAAGTGTACAACTCTTAAATACTCTAGCACTTTGGGAGAGGATGACAATGAAAAGCTTTGGAGAGTATTAATGGTGGAGCTCTTGGTTGTTGGAAAATTTATGAAGGAGTTGGTAAAGAAGCTCAAGAGAGAGAGAGCTTCTTTTTATAAGAAAACCAAGAGTGGGTGGCATTTAATGCTTCTGAATGTACGCAGACCGGCATGCCGTCGGTATGCCGTGGCATACCGCCGGTATGCCGGCCAAATAGTAACGGTCATATTTATGACCGTTTAAGAGCATTAAATGCGGCCATTAATGCATGTCAGACCAAATCGAAAACCAGAGTATTCAAAATTCGGTATACCGCCGGTATGCCGGAGCATACCGTCGGTATGCCGACAAAAGTCACAGAAAGTTTTAGAGCTACTAGAAACGGCATGCCGTCGGTATGCCGTAGCGTACCGTCGGTATGCCGACAATAAATCACAGCATCTATTGTGTTGCTAGAAAACGGCATGCCGCCGGTATGCCGCAGCATGCCGTCGGTATGCCGACAATTCGAGACAGCAACTTTCTGGAGTCAGAAAGCGGTATGCCGCCGGTATGCCGAAGCATACCGTCGGTATGCCGCTTTTTGTCACAAAAAATTTTCTGGACGCGAAAACGGTATACCGCCGGTATGCCGGAGCATACCGCCGGTATGCCGCTCTGAATTACTTGATTCTCGATTTGTGCTTTAAGTTATCATCCATCCTTTTGTGTTTACAGATATACCTAGACCAGTACAGACACGAAGACTCTAAGCAGGAAGATGCCGACTTTATGCAGGGAATGCCGGTAACTGCTACAGTCTTCAAGGACGAAGGAGGAAGCTCTTGAAGTGAAGAACTCCGTGTAGTACATCTTCTGAGAATATTTGAATCTGAAGAGCAGAAGACTAAACTACGAAGATGCTGTTAATTACTCAAAATAAAATGTTCCAACATGACCGTGACGCCACTTTTGAGCAGATTCTAGTAGGAGCCATGACAGCGGAGGACGATCTTGGACTGAAGGAGAAGAGGAGACTGGATACTCAGGGAGCCAGTGGTAGTGCGGGCCCAGCCAAGAGGCCCCACCTACAGATTCAGCAGCAGGTGCCCCAATTGCAGAGTCAGCAGCAGTATCCGTAACAGATGCTACCTCTGCAGTTTTAGCAGCAGTACCAGCAGCCGAGGGTCTACCTTCAGCAGCGGCAGTTTCAGGACCGTGTACCCTTTCAGCAGGCACAGCAGCCACAGATTCTGTAGCAGGCCTCGAAATAGCAGCTAGTTATTATTTGTCCCTTCTGTAAGAGACCAGGGCATGGTTGGGGCGAATGCCGGAAGAGGTTGGGCAGATGTTTGCTTTGCGGAGGATCCGATCATCGTCAGAGAGAGTATCCTGAGTCATCAGGACAGGCAGTTCAGGGAGCAGGAGCTAGGGCTCCGGTAGACCAGCAGACGGGATTACCTTTACCGACTTAGCAGCAGAAGTATATGCAGCATCAGCAGCAGGCCAGAGGAGGCCAGCGAGGGCGTGCTTTCGCTAGGACAGTCGAGAATGTTCAGGCCAGTAGAGATCTAGTTGCAGGTTTCGTTCTTTTGACTCAAATTCTGCAATTGCCTCTTATAACTGCCTTGAAATTTCGATTCCTTCTGTTCCTTGTTGATTTATCAATTTTGTCATGTTGTCCTTGTGTTATGTTTGATTTCCTTCTGAGATGAATCATATGGGCTAGGTCACCCAGTTATGGAATCTAGAATCTTCGATAAGTCGTGTTAGCTGGCATAGTCAGGACATATAGTCATATTTAGGACGTATTTCTCGGGTGTGGGAATTTAAGGTTTTTGCTGCCAAGCATGCGACAATGCGAAAATTTTAAATACCATGATTCTTGAGGTATGTGCCTTAGTCGAGGACTCTGTGATTATCGTAGCCTTGCTCACTAGCACGACGAAGATTCTGAGTATCATGATTTTGGACAGACGCATATGATTATCTGACGGTATGTTTGAGACTTTGATTGTGGGGTGTTTGACCTAGAAGGACTGCTACCATCTTAAATTTCGAGGACGAAATTTTTATAAGGTGGGTAGGATTGTAACACCCGATTTCAGAAATAAGGGTAATTTTAAAATTTTGTAATTATAATTATTATTTAATAATATTTATTTTATATTAGGATTTTTAGTGATTTTTAATTAATTTTAAACTATCTAAATTCATGACTTGTTATTTTAGGTGTTTTGCTAGTGAGCCGTAGTGACTGTCTACCCTAGAGCCTAACCATGTGAGTAAAGATTTTGTTTAGTACATTCTAGCCTAGAGGGTACTTTGGTCATTTTGGGATTTACTTGAATTTAATAGGATTTATTAGAATTTATTGAATATATGTGAATAATTGCTTGGTATGTGATGTGATTGGCCTGACCTAGAAGGACCTAACCTAATAGATTGGATTAACCTAGATTAGACTAGTTTGACCTAGTTTGACTTATAGGGTTGACCAGAGTTGACCAAGAGTTGACTTTGGTCTAGATTGACCTAGATTCATGTAGAACGCATTGTAGTGCATTACATTTCTATTCTGGACTTGTTGTGACTTGTGTTGCTATAACTAGGAGCCAGGTACCTCATCTCGGACAGTACATTTTCATAGCTATTCAGATACCAGACGAGTACATTCTCTGATCATTTCATAACTTACTTAGAATTATATTCCTGCTCTAGTTTACCTTATTTGATGCTGTCACGACATTATCACGGATTAATACTATATGGATCCTTGCTTGAGATGTTATCCCCCTCGGGAGCATCGGATATATTGTGCCATGTGTTTCATGTACATCGTGTATTCCTCGCTCTCCTGTTATCCATGTTTATCATGTGCTTCATGCTCGTTCGTGCTTGCTTGTGTACTCTCATGTACTATCATGATCGGTCGTGTTTCCCATGAATCTCATGTATAACCTATACTTCATGTGCACCCTTCGTGGGCCTTCATGTGGAATTCATGTGCACTCAGTTCTCTGAGCCTCATGAATACTTTATGTATACCCATCTATGGGCTTCATGTGAAAATTATGTGCGTTACATAACCTGTCTGGATCCTTGTGTATTGATTGGGGGCTTGGGGGAGTATAAATAGTCATGTGAACAATTCCAAAGTAGAATAGCCATGTACACCTCTTTAGTATAGCCATGTGCAAATCAAGCTGTTCACATGTCGACTTTGTACTCTAAATCACTAGTCACTGGTAGCTCTCTACTTATAGTAGATATTTCTATTACAGTTCTCTTCATGTTTACATCATGTATCTTCTTTCAGTTTTATGTATCGTACTCTCTTGCACGTTTATATTTTCTAACCTGTTATGATCTGCGTGAGATATATTGTGCTCGCTCCCGTCCTGACTGGACCTGTTAAAAATTTTACAGAGGATGATTCAATGTGTCTGATAGTCTAAGGAGTAAGGCAGAGTTCCTACACTTCTTCGAGCCTCCACCGTCACCCCCAGAATCAAAAACTAAACAATTGTACTTAGATTGTTTCCTAAGATTTCTTTCTAGGCTCTATTTTGTACTTTCAAAGTTTGCAATCAAATATAGTTCCTCTGTAGTTCTAGTTTTGATAATCAATGGCAAACACGATGGCGACTCTGCTGGGGACTTCTTTCTCCACTGATAAAAATTGGTGACGCAATCTGACACGTCCAAGCTCAGCTTTACACAGCAGATGCTTGTTGTTCACTTTGATCAACAAGCATTCGAGGAAATGCTCTCCGATGGGAGTACCAGTTGTGAGCACCCTGAATTTCGGGTTAAATTTTTTTTTCATTTTATTTTATTTTTTTTCCTGTTTATTTGGTTTTGATAAATATTTTTTTTATTTATTTATCTGTAAGTGTACTCTTTCATGCCATTGATATTTGGAGTATCAGGGATGTTCAATTCTGGAAATCTTCTTCACGAGTTTTGGAGTGGACACGATTACCTTCATGACGGTATATGGTGTCCCACCCAAACTTGTTCCCTTGTGCTCTTTCTGCTTCGCTGAACTTTGGGTCGGTTTAGACCAATTGATTGTTATTTATTTTCCCACTCTTTTTCTTGATCATTTTCAGCGCGTTACCATGACATTTAAATTGGGAGCGCAAGACCAGTCAGTTTCTTGAAACCAACTTCTCATTGATGATCTACTCGAGACGCTCGTCACCCATGACCTTCGTGTCCCACTCAGACACGTCATTTTGTGCTCCATTTGATTCGTGCAACTTTCCCGACACGTGACCCGATTTTATTTCACTCCACGGCGTCACATTCATCTTCTAACTTGATTTGTGGGTCCCCTGTCGACCAAAACCTGTCCGCCCCAACTATGGACATGGCCCACATTGAGCCTACTACCCGTCCGCCACTTGTGTCCTATTTATTGGAATCCCTATGTGCTACTTATTCGCTCATGATCATCAACGTCTAATTTTAATTCGATTTTCGTACAATGTCCAGTTTTGATCCAATCCGGCTCCACCGAGTCCAGTCCAGCTTTGTGTTGCCCTCCATCATGTCATCCTCATAATTCTTGCCCAAAAATATCAAGTGCTTATTTTGCCTATTTTTAATATTTAAAGGAAAATTTCTATTGATTTTTACCCATTGGAATGATCCCATTTTCTAGCTATAAATTCTTAGCCATTGATTTTCCCTCTTTAAATCCTAACCCTCCATTCCTAAACTTCTCCTCACAGCACATGTGTGCCGGCCCTAAATTCTAGGGAACACACTTTTTCAAATTCCCCCCTCTCATTAATTGTTAACTTTCTCTCTCTTTCCTAATAAAAGAACAACACAACAACACTTCAACAACAACAAACTTCACCACCACCATTCCTTCCTCCTCTCAGCTTCCATGCCCGACCACCTCCTCCTTGGCTGGCCAAGCCCTGGCCCAGCCTGGCCGTCGACCACCATGGTCTCCTCCAATCTCCTCCTCCTCCAATCTCCTCCCCTCCTCCCCTGGCCGTGGCTGGCCGTCGGCCACCGACGCGCCACCACCATCTCCTCATCTCCTTCCTCCTCCTCACAAACCAAGCCATCACCACCACCTCATTTCTGCCGCCATTGGCCGCGCATGGCCGCGCCTCCGTCGACACCCTACCGCGTGGTCGCCGCCCCCATCGTCGGCCGACCACGCCCTGCCATCGCCGTCGCCATGCCCGGCCGGGGCAGCTCTCGTACAGCCGTGCACAGCAACGCACGAGTGCAGCCATGGGCGCACGTCGGCGCACGTGCATGGCGCCACCGCCGTCGTGGACGCCGTCGTCGTGACCCCCCATGTCGAGCGAACTCCGGCGACCCCCCATGGGTCAGCGTCTTCTCCTCCAGCGTGACGTATAGGCGATTCGTGCGTTTTGCACGACGTCCCGTCGTGACGCGCGCGAAATGAAGTTCGTTTTGACGCCCCATCGCAGCGACTTCACGCGCGTTTTTCCGGAGATCCGACCGTTGGATCGGCGATTTCTTCGCTCCGTCGCAATCTCGGTATATCTACCTTCATCCCTGCCAATTTTCGTCCGTTAATTTTATCGTTTGATACATGAAAATCGGCCACCAAGTTGACCGTTTAAATTGTATTAAATTTGGACAGTTTTGTGGGGCCAACTTCGTCAACTTGTATCTCCTCCACCGCAGCTCCGTTTGGCGTGCTACCAGTTCTGGTGCGAAGCTGGTATAACCCTCTTACTTCCCCTCCAGTTTCGTTTCATTGTGAGCTTGTTTGATTGGTTGAATTCGACGCCAAAGTTGGCCGTCCGAATTCGTAATTTCTAACTTGTAAAATTCCATTTTTGAACACGGGACTCCAGATTTCATTTCTGATACCACCATTAGACTTGTGGCGTCGTTCTGGCATGTTTTCATATAAAATTTGTTAGATTTGGAGAACGTGGGCCCGAGCACGTTTTTTGGTACAAAGCGGGTCCCATATTCTGGGTCAACGGGACTTTTTGACGCCGGCTCATCGGAATCCAATTCTGGATACACCGATGAGTTCGTATCGTCATTCTGGACTCGTTGACAGGTAGTTTGCTGAGTTTTGGTGGACATTGGGTCTGGCACGCATTTTCGTGCAAACCGGAATTCCAAGTTCTGGTCAACGGGCCAAAATGAGATCGGGTCAACGGAATCCAATTCTGGAGATACCGTTGGGTTCGTATCGACATTTTGGTTGCATGGACATATAATTTGTTATATTTTGTAGACTTGTTTTCTTGCACGTTTTTCGGTGCAAAACGGCTCCGACACGGACACCGTTTTGATCCGAAATTACCTTTTTGCCCCTGTGTCCAAATTGGACCGTTGGGTAGGCTATCCTAGCTAATTTGACCATTCTGGACACGTTGGCGATGTTCATTTCATCGTCCGACAATATTTGTTGATAATTTCTCTGAGTTTAACCTTTTTATAATTAATTAATAATTAATTCATATAATGTTCGTATTTCGGGATTAGTACAACGAAACTGAGATCAGCCAATTCCAGTGATCTCATATCGCTGAAATTGACAAGTTGGATACGTGGATCACTATAATAAGATTATCAACCTTACCGATAATCTTCTTATCTCGATTTGCGTGCCGTAAGTTTCGACGTACAAATAACGAAGTACACTTTAATAATTAGATTAGATTTACACTGTTTGACCAGAGTTGACCAGTTGACCCAAAGTCAACTGTAAGTCAACACTTGACCTAGTTTGACTAGATTATTGACCGGAGTCGACCTAGAGTTGATTTGACTTAGAAGAACCTAGAATAATATAGATTGCCTGTAGGGATTCATTTATTTTAACTTGAACACCTTGTAACCTGTGTTGCTTTAAATAGGACTCTGTGGCTTCAGTGGGACCTCCTATACTTATCAGCTGTTCAGGTTATCGAGGTGAGTACATTCTCTGATCATTTCATAACCTGCTTAGAATTATTTCCTGCAGTAGATTACTTTACTTGTACTGTCACGACGGTCACACGGATTGGTACTATATGGATCCTTTCTTGAGATGTTATCCTTATGGAGCATCGGGTACTACGTGTTCTGTGCGTTTCACTTACATGGCGTATCACTATGCTTCTTGGTTCACTTGATTACTTGTGACATGTACCCTCATGATCACAGAGTCTCTTGAATCTTACACAGTTGGGTAACCCCCAGACTCCCCATTTATGGGACATCCATGTATCACCCTTCGCGGGCCTCGCATGGAATCATATAACATAACCTGGCTGGATCCTTGTGTATTGATTGGGGGTACATGGGAGTAGAAGTGGACATGTGAATAATACACCAGTAGTATCTTCATTGAATCATTCCGTAGTGTCTTCATTGAATCATCCCAGGCCATTTACATGTTCATATTTTACTCTGACTCACTAGTCACATGCTAGCTCTTTATGTATAGTAGATATTTCTATTACAGCTCTCCTGTTTACATACTGCTTTTTCCTCAGTACCTGTATCTTACTTTACTGCATGTTATATATTTTCTAACCTGCTATGATATGTTGAGATGTACTGTGCTCGCTCCAGTCCTGACTGGACCTGTTGATAAATTTTACAGATAGCCTGGAGGTGCCTGCTAGCCTAGAGGAGACACGGTAGGGTTTGTTTAGGTAGTTATTTCATTTTTGTCTGGAGTTGTATTTACTTTGGGGATTACTGTATCTTTATTTGAGTTTGAGATGTACTTCTGGGTTCATGTATCTTAGACACTTAGACTTCTATCTCCTGTATTTATTTTGGATTTCATGTTTTATCTATCCTTATCATGCTCTACCCTAGATGTGATTGAGTCTGTATCTGCTATGTCACCCCCATTCGGGGAGTATAAATTGTTTAGCCTTATACTGTTAGATGCATGAGACCTAGGACAGCGTTCTACCGCCGACACTGCGGCGTAGGCTGGGCGTCGTTACGTTCTCGTGCCCTAACTCTAGGGTACGGGTCGTGACACCAGTCCAGCAGAGAAGCAAGCCAACCCGAAAAGAGCCCGCGGGACATGGAGGCCCAAGACCACTGCCCCTCGCCAGGATCTGGAAGGAACTCCTCTCGCCACTCAAGATGGCGACCAAAGCTCTCATGCGGCCTCGCTTCGAACAGCAGAGTACCCCGCTGTCCCAAAATCCGGCAGAGGAAAACACTAAGATGCTGGACATTTTGAGGCACAAAAAAAACTCATGCGGTCGAAGAAGAGGTCGCATAAGGAAGGTGGCCGCAGCCAGATTGACTATGCGGCAGCCTATCCTGGCCGCAAACAGGATGCCCCCACGCGGATGCAGACAGGATGCCCCATGCGGCCGCAGACAGATGGCCTATGCGACAGCTAATCCTGGCAGGAAACAGGGTGCCCCATGCGGTCCTGTCAGAAGCTCTGTCCTCGACCGTCTTTCATGCGGACCAGACCCCATGCGGCCCATTGAGAATGTTAAAGCTTCCAGCTTGGACTCTTCCTACTACGCACCTTCGGGTGATAAGTCGAAGAAGTCTAGGGCCGTGCGGGCTCAACAAGCCCAGTCAACTGTCCAATCTGCTGACCGTCACTGGGTACCGTTAACTGTTACACGGGCTCCCGATGGAAAGCTGTACAGAACCTTCCGTGTTCATCCCTCTGCGGCAAACGGACAGGGCAGGTCTCAAAAATCTCCCTACAACGATCGAGAGCTAGTGCTTTTACTAGCCTCAGATCAGGAAGCAAATATGATACCTACGCACCCGTGTGCTCAGGATACCCGGGCCCACAAAACGGATGCAAAGGTAGATTAATATGCCCTTGACTTGCGAGAAATACTCATCCACAAACGCAAGAAGAGAGAGGCAACCTTGGCATGTGGTGAGCCCTCCCTAGGACATCATTGTACCCAAGTTATCATCAACTGCTGCTGCAACAAGTCGGCAGCACCTAAAGACCAGCAATCCATCTTCCAACGACTGCACCAGCCAGCACCTGTCTGACGACAACTCGAGAAACAAGTAAAAATTTTGGGAGACGAGGAATTTTCTTTCGCCTTATGTAATTCAACTCAGAAAGTTCCTGCCGGTAAGGGAGGAAAGAAGGCAGGCTCCTCCAGCTTGGCAATCTCAGCCAGTACGGTAAGGAGACTTTCATCTGGAGGGTTGCTACCGACAACCACAGGGGGTGTCTACCTAGGCACCCATTCCAGAAAGAAGCTTCCAACACCCGAAGGTGCATCCTCGAGGTCCCTGGAGGTGAACGAAGCCGGAGGTGGTAGTCCCCTGAACATATGCAACAACCCGGTGTTCCAAGAGGATACACAGGGGGTAGTGATCCACTGGAATTATGCAACAGACTTGGATATTACCGAGGGTGACCGCCTTCGCAAAAACGATGCAACTTCCTGCGCAGGGGGTAGCACCCCTTCCGAGTCCGAGGAGGAGGCCATTTCGACGTTCCCCGACGATTTCTCTGTACGAGGGTACGACACGGAAAGCACATCTTCTACGATCCCATCCGTCTCTCCCCACGTACGGATAGTATTTATGGCAGAAGATGAACACGAAGGGCCTAGTGATCAACAACGTCTAGAAGCGTTTGAAGACATGGTCCTAACCTTGGTCAAGTTAGTAGACGAGATCAAGGCTGCCTTGCCGACTCAACCAGCAAGGACACCTGGACAAACAAGTTTGGGCCCCACAGTCAATGCAGACTCAAACACGACTGCTCCTCCTCTGGACGACAATTCTTCTGGAATATTTGTTCCCTTAGCTGTAGACAAGGCCAGGGAGGCAAGAAGAGAAGTCCAGGAGCTTCGAGCAATGTTCAATGCCCAAGACTCCTCTCGGGACCTCAGAATACGGCAGTCGTATCCCGCTGCATGGATGGACGTTCCTTTTACTCGACAGTACAAACTATTTCATATCGATTTATATGACGGGAAGATCTCTCCTAGCCGGTACATAACTTATTTTGAGGTCATAACAGACCACCTGCCGCATAGTGACGCCATCCTCACACGATTATTTATCGAAGCATTGGAGGGAATCGCGTTCGACTGGTACCGCAACCTCCCGAACAACTGCATCCATTCCTTTGACGGCTTCAAACACATGTTCCTAGAAAGGTTCTACAAAGTGGGGCATGATGTGACAATGTCGTCTCTCATGGACGTCGTTCAGGGAGAAAGGAAGCTAACGAGAAACTACATCGAGCGGTTTTGCCAAACCGCGATGAGATTACCCCAAGGCAATCCTGAAAGTTCTTTGATTGAAATCTGCCAAAAGAAGTTGCTCCCTGCAATCAGCCCCTGGATGGGCAAAGATCAATTCAGGGATTGGACAATTTTAATCATAGGTGCTACCAATGCGGAGGCAAAGTTAAAGAAGGCTCGCCAGCTAGGATTACACATCCTAGATGGAGAGGACAAGGGCAAACATCCTGGTACCACCTCTAATAACAACAATAGTGGCGGCACCACCAATAACCGGGACACTAAAGGCAAACAGGCCATAGTCGCTGGTACAACCAAAAACCCTAAACAAAAGTAAGCAGAAGTTATGAAGCCCAAGGAGATGACATAATCTTTTGAAGATAGCCATGTCAAGCCTATCTTCGACATGCTTCTGAAGGCGGGTAGGATCCGACTCCATGATGTAGAGTGCGAGCCTCGACCAGCAGGGATCGAGGATCCGAAGTATTGTCACTTCCACCGCTATGTTCACTACCCTACGCAGGAGTGCTTCACATTAAAGCAGTACATCCAGAACCTCATCAACTCCAATGCTCTGTCGCTGGATTTTGAAGAGGTTATTGTGGCTGCAAACATGGTATCCGTTCAGTTCGGTGACTTCTTCCCAACAAAAACTCAAGACGGGGTAGTACCTGTTCCCCGAGCAACGATGGAGGTTACTAACCTTCCACCTGTCTGGGACCAGACGACTGGATTGGTGCCTCTCACCACGTCACGAGGAGAGGTCATCTGGGTCCACCCGAACTTAGTGCCCAAAGTTACCCAGGCGGTGCCATCTTCAACTAGCAAAAAGAAGGACGGAAAGTCCAGATACTGCCATACAATCTCGGCCGAAGCTGAGGAGGCGGTAGCTGTTGTTACCCGGTCTGGCACACAATTACAGCCCATTCTAGGTAATTCAGTCGAGGACCCTCAGCCGACAATGCTGTCTGCTACTGATATTCCAGGACCATCTCAGGCTCTACCGGCAGACAGATCCAAACCGAAGGAAACCCGCTTCAACAGGCCACTCCGGAAGGACACACCTCAGGGGCTGGAGAGACCTTACAATTCTGACATACTAGCATAACGGCTAATACGCCAGCAAAGTTGTCGTTATACGAGCTCCTAAGGCTCTCCAAGGATATTTGCGTCGTATTGAGCGAAGCACTCCAGAATGCTGACGCCTACTTAGCTCAGGTCAAGCCTACAAGGGAAGACTCGTCAGCAGATCTCCAGGGCAACAATTATGCAGATGCAATGCCCAACATCGTATTCACCCCACAGGACATGTTAGTCAAGACCAACTTGCATGATCGCACCTTGTACTACACTGGATACATAGGCAACATCAAGGTGGATCGGATGCACATCGATCCTGGCTCATCAATAAGCATCATCCTGAAAAAGCTTGCTTCAACTCCTGAACATCCCTATGCACCGGCTAGCATCGACTAACACTGCCATTAGCAGTTTTAACTCGGGAAGAAGCTATTCCCTGGAAAAGATTCGCTTGAAATATCAGATCGGTGACCTGAAGACGGAGGTTACCTGCTACGTCATAGACGCAAATACGTCCTACAATATCCTCTTAGGGCATCCATGGATACATGACTATATGATCGTGCCATCCACGCTCCACCAGTGCTTCAAGTATGTCAGTAAGCATGGCTTCGTGAAGACGAAATTCGCCGACATCGATCCCTTCAAAGGGATTGAGTCTTATTATTCATCTGAGGCTTGTCTATATGATAAATCTAAGCAGCACACAGTTGATGTGAGGACACAAAACGAACCGGAGGCCACAACAGGATCAGAGGAACCTCTGAAAATATGTCTTCAGGCCCGCAAACCAGGCAAAGCTGCACCCCATGTCGCAACTTTGCATAAAAAAGTGCTCGGTTTCCCTGCCCTAACCCCGCAGTTGGAACCGATGGTCATCCGGCTCCCGAGGTCTAACCAGGAGCCAAAACCCGTTATGGAGCCAATGGTGATTCGATTGTCGAAATCCAATCAAAGGCGATTGGAAGATGTAAGGTCCTCCGTGGAGCCGATGGTAATCCGGTTGCTAAAATACAATCAAAGGCGAATGAAAGATGCAAGGTCCTCTGTCGAGCCGATGGTTATCCGCCTCCCTAAGATGAGCTGACAGCCAAGTGTTGATCCAAGACCCTCAGACAAGCTGATGCCACGAGCGAAACCCTTGGTGGTCAAGCTTCCCAAGACGTTGCCCCAGCCTCCGGTCACGCAGGGGGTAGATGAAGAGGAGGCAGAACTCGCAAAATATTAGGTTGCACATATTGATAGTCCCTTTGCTGATGATGTAATTCCTCTCGACAAGATACCTTATTTCATCAATAAAAGTTTATCGTTGAACTATCCTGAGTGCGATAAGCTTAATCTGATGTATGCTCTGGAGCACGGTCTGGACATTAACCGGCACACACAGGTGACAACCGTTTATACCGTGAACTGACTTACTCCCATTAGAGGTGCCTACTTCCTAGTTTCAGGCGGAAGAAAAGACGATCACATAATCATCTTCGGCCGAAAAGAAGGTCCTCAACCTTTCACGCCAGAAGAGTTCGATCTCGAACCCGACACTGGAAGATTGCCGCTCTACTTGTATAGTTCCCAAGCCAAGTACTTCATATAAAAGTAGGGTACGATCTGGAGACTACCCCAGGCCTGAACTACGACAACGGCCGACGATCACCTCTGCACTTGCCAGTCCTGGCTGGAAAATCTGGGGATTATTACAGTAAGTCCAGACATGGTCTAGGTTATGTTACACCAGCAACAACGCCTGAGAGCTCCGATGAGGAATGCGAGTGGCATTCTCACTCGTCTGAATCACCCACTTACGATTCTGATGATAGCATTGGGGATTTATTCAGGCAAATACTGTCTGTCAACATGGCATCTGCCGACATTCAAGAAGAAGATGAAGATCTGCCCGAATCCATTGAATTGGAGCCATGGGTCCAACAGCTAGATGCACAATAGGAGAAGCGCTTTGAACTACGAGACCCTCCCACTGAAGATGAGGTCATGCAGGTTGACCTCGGTGATGGATCCTCCTCGAAGCTAATTTTTATCAATAAAAGCCTGACGAACGATGAACGGGAGTCGCTGTTGCAACTCGTCAGAGAATATATCGACATCTTCGCTTGGAGCTATGAAGACATGCCAGGGCTAAACCCCGAGATCGTACTTCATAAGCTCAATATTCATCCAGACACAAAACCAGTCAGACAACAGCAACGACGATACCGTCCAGACATCATGAATTCCATCGAAGCAGAAGTAAACAAGCTTATAGCTAGCGACTTCATCCGCAAGGAGCAACACCCAGACTGGGTAGCTAATATAGTACCCATCGTCAAGAAGAACGAAAAGATTCAAATTTGCATCGACTTCCACAACCTGAATGCGGCATGTCCTAAGGATGAATTCCCTCTTCCGATCATAGACATAATGATCAATAATACGTGTGGCTTCGAGCTCATGTCCTTTATGGATGGCTTTTCAGGATACAATCAAATCAAAATGCCTCCTGATGATGAGAAGCATACGCCATTTCGAACACCGATCGACGTGTATTGTTACACAGTCATGTCCTTCGGTCTAAAGAATGTCGGTGCTATATTTTAGCGAGCTATGAGTGTCATCTTTAGAGATCACTTGCGCAAGACGATGGAGTGTTACGTTGACGGCATCGCCGTTAAAAGTCGCTCCAAGGATGATCACTTACACGATTTGAGGACAGTGTTTTACCTCATGCGAGCGCACAATCTGAAGATGAACCCCACCAAGTCCTTCTTGGGCATTTCCAGTGGAAAATTCTTGGGATTTGTCATTACTTCTCGGGGTATTCACATAGACCCCGATAAGACAAAAGCAATCCTGGAGATGAGTCCACCGAGGAACCTCCGCAAACTCCGAGGCCTTCATAGAAGATTAGCCTACATAAGGAGGTTCATATCTAACCTCTCCGAATGATGTCAACTATTCATACAACTCAAGAAGAAAGGCATCTCTTTCATATGGAATGAAGAATGTCAATGCGTCTTCGATGATATTAAGGAATACCTGTCGAATCTGCCAGTTCTGGTAGCCCCGGTCACCGGAAAGCCCTTCCTGCTCTATGTACGGGCAATAGAACACTTCCTTGGCGCCTTACTAGCGCAGAACAATGACATGAGGCACGAATAAGCCATCTATTACCTCAGCCGAATGATGGTGGGGCCGGAGCATAGGTACACCATCGTGGAAAAGGAATGTCTTGCTTTGGTTTTCGCCATTCAGAAAATACGATACTATGTGATAGGGCAGACCATTCATGTTGTCTCACGAGTCAACCCCTCAGGGTTCTCATGACCAAGCCAGGCGCACTCAATTCTCGTCTAGCCACCTGGGCGATATTGTTGTCCCCCTACGACATGGTTTTCGTTCCACAGAAGGCTGTCAAAGGTCAAGCCTTGGCCGACTTCTTAGCAGCCCTTACAGGCTCAGAAATAACCAGAATCTATGAATAAATTTCAGACAAAGTCATAAACTCAAACATGACTTCACATGATGTCGTTTGGCGAATGTTCTTCGACGGTGCCTCAAGAACGGGGTCCCAAGGTGATATCGTCGTTGGAGTCGGGATAGTATTAATTTTTTCCTCTGGATTGGTAGTCAATCGGGCGTACTCTCTCACAGGGCCATGTTCAAACAATGTAGCCGAATATAATGCTCTGGTCATCGGGCTCCGACTCATAAAAGAAGTAGGGGTCGAATACCTAGAAGCGTATGGCGACTCGCAGTTAATTGTTAATCAAATTCGAGGCTCATACGAGGTCGCAATAAGGACCTGATTCCTTATCATCAGACAGCAATTGCCATCATTGCAACCTTGGAGGGATTCTTTATAGAAAATGTTCCTAGGCTCCAAAATATTGAAGCCGACACCTTAGTAGGCCTCGTCGCTTCCTTGGCGGTTCTAAACCATGCTCATCATCTAGTCGACGTGATAGGCCATGAGCTGGTCTGTACCAAAAACAACGTTCAACTAGGTATGAGTTACTCTGCCCAGATAAACAACGATATACAAGACTGGAGACTCTCGTTCATCGACTTTGCAGTCTACAAAATTCTGCCAGAGAATGTGAAAGAAGCAACTTCAATCAGAAGACATTCTCTCAGATTCTTTTATGATACGAAAACAAAAATGCTATATCGACGATCCTACGACGGACTACTGCTATGCTGCCTATCAAATACAGAAGCCAAAGAAGCCCTACACGAGGCTCACGATGGCGTTTGCAGGGCTCACCAACCTGGCCCAAAGTTGCAGGACCGTCTCCATCGGATGGGCTATTACTAGCTTACGATGGTAGCAGACGCGATCGATTATGCAAAGAATTATAGAGCTTGTCAGATCCACGCAGACATCATACATCAACCATCCGAGTTCTTACACCCAACAGTGGCCTCTTGACCATTTGAAGCATAGGAAATGGATATTATCGGCCCAATCACCCCGCCGTCGTCCAAGGGACATCGGTTTATACTTGCAATCACCGATTACTTCTCCAAGTGGACGAAAGTTGTTTCGCTTGCAGAGGTAAAGACATCAAACATGATTAGTTTCATAAAACATCACGTCATCTGTCGTTTTGGACTGCCCCGGAGGATTATTCACGACAATGGTCCGCAGTCGCAAGCCATATTTTCTATCGATTCTCTGACAAGAACCGGATTCCGAATGTGGCTTCAACGATATACAATCCATCGGCTAACGGTCTGGCTGAAGCTTTTAACAAGACCATAATCAAGCTTCTCAAAAAGTTCGTGTCTTCAAACAAGCGTGACTGGAATGAAAAGCTGGACGAATGCTTATGGGTGTAGCGCACTATGATTCGGACGGCTACAGGAAATATACTGTTCTCTCTGGTTTACGGGAGCGAGAAAGTTCTCCCATTGGAGACCCAGATCCCCTCGCTTCACGTGGTCCTTACTTACCGGTTGACGTCGGACGATAACTACTGCTGACAGCTACAAGAACTCAAAGCCCTAGACGAGAAGCATTTACAGGCCCAACAAAGCATCAAGCTCTATCAAGCACGCATCTCTCGAGCCTTCAATAAGAAAGTCAAGCAGAGAACATTCCAAGTAGATGATCTCGTCTTGGCCGTTCGCAGACCGATGGTAATAACTCACAAAACTGCCGACAATTTCCAGCCCAAATGGGAGGGCCCATTTGACATCGAGTCCGTAGTCTCCAACGGTGCACACCGGCTCGCAAAACAAAATGGAGACTTTCTTATGATGCCAATAAACGACAAGTTCCTAAAAAAGTACTATGCTTAAAGACATACTCGTACTTCCTTAACTACTAAATCTCCTAGACTGTCGAGTTATGTACACCAAGTACCTCTGAACTTACACTCTACTAGCTCCGAGGGGATTCACATCGCATCTCCCTGGGTGACAAGTCATGTATATTGATACCTCTGAGCTTCCACTCTAATGCTTCACCCCACCGAAGTCTGCCAGGTTCTTTTTGTCGCCTCTGAGCAAACTTCCTAGTTTTGATTGTCGTATATCACGTCCATACTACCTCTGATATAGATAATCTCATAACTTAACACCTGTACCCAATCTGGGATAAAGTCATGGTGTTAAGGCCACAGAATCTATCACGTCAATATTACCTCTGTTAGGTTTTGTTTCAAAATCTATTACTCGCACCATCGGTGCGCAAAAGGATAATAGGTCCACAAAAATCGTTCAAATCTATTACTTGCACCACCGGTGCGCAAAAGGGTAATAGGTCCACAAAAATCGTCCAAATCTATTACTTCCACCACCGGTGCACAAAATGGTAGTAGGTCCACAAAAATCGTTCAAATCTATTACTTGCACCACCGGTGCACAAAAGGGTAATAGGTCCACAAAAATCATCCAAATCTATTACTTGTACCACCGGTGCGCAAAAGGGTAATAGGTCCACAAAAATTGTTCAAATCTATTACTTGCACCACCGGAGCATAAAAGGATAATAGGTCCACAAAAATCATCCAAATCTATTACTCGTAATATCGGTGCGCAAAAGGGTAATAGGTCCACAAACATCGTTCAAATCTATTACTTGCACCACCAGCGCACAAAAGGGTAATAGGTCCACAAAAATCTTTCAAATCTATTACTTGCACCACCGGTGCATAAAAGGGTAATAGGTCCACAAAAATCATCCAAATATATTACTCGCACTACCAGTGTGCAAAAGGGTAATAGGTCCACAAAATATTAAAATCTATTGCCCGCACCACCAGTGCGCAAAAAGGTAATAGGTCCACTGAAAATTTTGAATCTATTTACTCGCATCACAGATGCACAAAAGGGTAATAGGTCCATAAAAAGTCCCCCAAATGGGATGTCCTCTGCCAAATGTCATATTAGGCCCTCTAGTACGAGCATTTCAGATACCATAAGCAAAGAATGAAGATAATATATCTTTTTATTTCAAGAAACATCAACTACATTGGTGGGGTACATCTCCCTAGCAGGCATAAAAAAGGTTTCCGTACGACGGTTGTACATCTCGAGGAGTACTATGAACAGCCTTGGGTTCACAGGAAGACCGTAGCAGGTGCCCCTTATGGCATAGTAGAGGCCGAGCTGCTGCAAATTATCCTGATACACCGTCAGAATCCAGGATGTCAAGTTAACCCACGGAGGGGAACGATGCATCCAATTCAGCAGCGATAGTATGTCCGTAGGGTATGATCCTTTGCGAGCAATCTTGTTCAAGAAGGTGTCAGCTTCAGAGAACCAGATATTGGTCCTCATCTCATTTATGAAACTGTCGGGGGCCAGTTCGACAACAGAATAACTGATTGACTCCTTGGTCGCGACCAGCGACCACGCTCGTCTATTATAATAGATATTTCCTATGAAGACTCCCTGTCGGCCCTGAGTTATGGGATCCGTTATTCGTCTCTCAATAGGCACCATGTCAAAACCTGATAGGGGAAATGGCGTTCCATCTGAGGAAGGTGAACCGCTACTCCGTTGGAAGAAAAATCCCAGCTCTCAGATATCTCCAGTATGCTTGGGTTCGAGACAGTTAGAACGTCTCTAAATAAGAACGCCAGCCTCAGATGAGTGTCCCCCAGTCTCCCAGAATTCATCATGCTGAATAGGTAGAAGAATGGTTGGCCCCTGATCTCCTTTAACCTGGTCTCAGGTTGATCTCGGGTAATCTGAGTCGACACACGTTCGACTATATGGTCAAATCTCACACCCAAAGAAGACTGAGCATACCCAATCAAGAGCTTCCCCGATGGAGCTATAGGCAATTTCACTACAAGGGTCAAAGAAGAAATATAGTTAGAGGAAAACAAAATTTATTCTTCAGCTATGCGACCTAGTCAAACAGAACCTATACGGCCTAGTTGTGAGGAGCACATGCGGCTCAAATCAAATAAGGCATATGCGGCCCAGTCAGGCAGAGTTTATGCGATCCAGTTGTGAAGGGTGCGCATGCGGCTTAAAAACATGAGATGCATATGCGGCCTAGTCGGCTGAAGCTTATGCGGTTCAGTTATGTGACGCTCATGCGGCTCAGTCATGAGGTACTTATGCAGTTCAGTTATGTAATGCTCATGCGGCTCGATCATGAGGCATCCATGCGGTTCAGTTATATGACGCTCATACAGCTCTGATCATGAGGCATCAATGCGGTTCAGCGACGCTTATGTGGCTCAGTCCATGCAGCCCTATCACACAACGTTTACGATCCAGTGAGATAGAAAACGCACCGATTATGCCAAAGCAAAGAGGTAAAATATGACAGGCCTGCGCATAAAATATGCGACATGGACGTTTAAGTTCAAGTCATTGTTCTCCCGCCATCCTTACCCTGAATAGGGGGCTACACGTCAGGATGAACGGAAGGAGAGTCCGCAGCTCTCAACAGAGAGGCGAGTCCCTTCCCTTTGGCCATAGTGTCGGTCGATTTAGAAGCCTTTGGAGCCATGGCTGACTGGAGCATAAAGGACAATGAAGATGATGAAGCCGAAGGAGAAGAAGTTGAAAGAAAAAAGAGAGAAGCTCTCTCTCCGTCGTATGGCCCATATTTATAGGTCTTCAAAAGAGCGTAAACCGATAGACGCCGCTTCGATTCTCGTATCCACTAAGTGATAATGATGACCCTTGGCATTATATCCTTTGTAACCAAAAAAGGCAGCCCAGGATCCAAAATTGAATCAGAGCATTAAATGTAGTAGTGACAGCTGGACAGCCTGGATGGGATCTCCCTGCGGCTCAAAATTTTTCTGTGGCTCAAAATTTCCCTGTGGCTCGAGGTCTCCCCCTTGCTCGAAGCCTTCCTGCAACTTGATATATCTCCATGCTTCATATTCAAAGTATTCCAAATTTGCAATTTGAAAACTTTGAAGGGGGTCTTGTAGAAGCATGTAAAAGATGGGGTTCATGCAGATCACATTACAAAGCTGACCGCATGGGTGCTCTGCGCCAAATTAATTTGGTCCGCAGAAGGAAGAGCCGCATGACAAACTCTACGGTCCAAAATGCCCCAAACTCTATGCGGCCCATCTTTGATGTCTCAAATCGAATAATTATATTAAAATGCGACCAAACTGATTCGGGCCGCAGAAGGAAGAGCTACTTATGCGGCCAAGCTGATCAGCTGCTGGGGCCCCTTGACAAAGTTGACAACTCTGACACATCCTGACAAAAAGATGAAGATAAGACATGAACTTTCGAAAAAGACAAGAAGTGCCATGTCACCGGACATAGGGCCACGTGCCTGAACCTAGGGCCCACGTGCTTGAGAGTTCATGCGGTTTAAGGCATGGTCCGCACGGGTGTTATGCGGCCAGAAGGACTGTGACCTGAGCCGCATAAGCCTTATGCGGCCCAGAATGCAGGATCTAAACTTCATGCGGACTGGTGGCACTGCTGGTGGGACACGTAGCTAAGAGGGGCTGCGACCTGAGCCGCATAAGCCTTATGCGGTCCAGAATACAGGATCTATGTGGCCCAAAAGTCTCCAAGCTTCATGCGGACTAGTAGCACTGCTGGTGGGATACGTAGCTAAGAAAGACTGCGACCTGAGCCGCATGAGTCTTATACGGCCCAGCATGGCCGAGCACTAAAAGACAAAAAGACCTATGCGGTACAAAATGCCCCAAGCTCTATGCGGCCCCTCATTTGTTGTCTCAAACAAATTGATTCTATTCTGTGATAGGGCACGTGACAAGTTGACCAAGTCTCAACCATCCAGATTTGCTGCAACAATGAAATCTCAACAAACTACCAGCTGACAGCAAAAGACCGAGTCCTCGTGTGCTGTTACAGCCACGTGGCCACGAGACCATCTATGCGGCCCAAAATACGCTTCATTATGAAATCATTATAAATAGTCGGGTACCACACCCATGCTAAAGGATGACAATTTTCTCAAGAGCAAAGACTGTGTCTGATAGTCCAAGGAGTAAGGTAGAGTTCCTACACTTCTTCCGAGCCTCCACTGTCACCTCCTAGAATCAAAACTAAACAATTATACTTAGATTGTTTCCTAGGATTTCTTTCTAGGATCTCTTTTGTACTTTCAAAGTTTGCAATCAAATCTAGTTCCTCTGTAGTTCTGGTTTTGATAATTAATGGCAAACACTGGCGTAGGCGCATCATCACCAATCAGCCTTGTGTAGCAGAGGAGAAGCTCTGCTAGCTCGACAAAGATCGCGGCACGATGTCCCGATCTTCGGAAGCAACATGCACACTCGATGACCTGCGGCTCTTCCAACATAACAAAAATTGGGGCACGACTACCCCAATTTTTGGATGCAACAGGCACCTTCAGCCTGTGTCGGGACACGACGATCCCGATATTGTGATGCAACAGGCACTTTTAGAGGGCCGATGGTGAAAAGAACCAAACTCGGCGCATCTTCGGAAGGGGTTCATCATCAACTCGCCAAGGCAGAAGACTGATCGAGTTTGTCTCCATGAAGGAAAGAAAAGTGAAACGAGAAACAAAACTTCTCTTCACGCTGCTACTTATAGGCCAGGGCAAATCAAACCCATGCGCCAAGTGGCAACTTTCCCGAAGTAAGTGCAATAAACTTGCATTTATGGTGATGAATCTGCCCCAAGTTAAAATAGCCATTAACGCCTCGAAGAACTCAACAGACGGGCCAAAGAGGATACGATAGCTGGCTGATGCGCCGTCAGCACCATGCGCTCCGTACTGATGCACCCAGTGGGACATAGGCCCATGCGCTCAGATCAGAATTAATCAATGCGCCCCTTTCAAACTTGTCATCATCAAGCATTTAATGCTGAATGACAAAGGCGGCGACGCATTCCAAGAGCCGTCCAATCAGCCGTCCTTTGTAGAAAATGAAGAGCCGCTGATGTCAGCACCATCATTACACCTTGGGTCGACAACAACTATCCTATGGCCGATCAATCATTCGTATGCGCCTCGTGGCCATGCGTCCAGAAGAATGTATGTGCCCCAGTGGTCATACGCTCCCTTAGCTGACTTCTAATCTCAAGCAACAGAAGACTTAAGCTCTACATGCGACTCAAAAGCCATGTGCCTGGACTTACTCATGACCCCTAAAAGTCATGAGACCAAGTCGCCTCCTCTGCGCCAGATCCTAGGCGCACCCTGATACGAAGCTCTGCATGCGCCTCAAAAGCCATGCGCCCAGACTTATCTATGATACCTAAAACTCATAGGACTAAGTCGCCTCCATGCGCCCGATCATAGGCACACCCCGACAGATCACTCTCCTCCAAAACCGAGATCTTTGTGCCACAAGCATACGCCACGCGTCCTTTAACTCAGTTCTATTCAAAGAATGGGTGCTAACCACCCAAGATCTCAGCAACAACTAAATCTCAACAATTGCCATGTGTCAGCTCCTCCGCAGCCCAATGAAGCAGTTCGAATAGATTCCACTACAACTTGGGACGCATTGTCCATGCACCCCCGTCAGCATCAGCCACGTGGTGTCCCCACATCCAGCGCATCCGACATATGCGCGCATGAGCAGCCAGCCTATTATCTATAAATAGAAGGATCACTCCTTCATGACAGACGGACACACAAAGACAGAGAGAGAGATATATACAGACATACTGTTATATCCATATACAGAGGCCAGAAGGGACACTTAACGTCCACTTCTCCTCGCAACGCTCCGACATCCAGAGCAACCCAGACCTTCAGAGAGTTTAAGATCGTCGTCAGATCGTCAACGGAGTCAACGTATTACCACTCGCTCCATCGACACGGTATCCAGATAAAAACAAAAGTGTACTCCTAGGACTACATTTAAGTCCAACATTGTACTCTGTTCTATTTGTAATTAAAAACATCAATTCCAAAGTGTTTTAATGGCAAACAGCATCTTTTATAATCAACTCAATTTCTTCCATGGAAATATCTTTCTTCAAGACTTTGTTGCCTTCTTCAGTCACTATACGCTTACAGATAGTAGCAGGGAATATGTCCAGGTAGTCGGTTTGATTGTAAAGCGTATTATAGTACTCGATAACCTCCTCCGCCATAGCCCGATCCTCGATTTTCAGATTCCCATTGCTATCAATGAACGCTGATGGAGTGTTTCTGTGTTGTCGAGCTCGAACGGTGGCATGAAATTTTTTTGAGCAATGATCCCCCTCCTTCAACCATGCACACTTGGCCCGTTGTTGAAGATGAATCTCCTCTTAGAATCTAGATATCCTGACCGCCTCTTGAAGCTTCAGTTCTTCATCGACGAGGAGCACATTAAGCGGGTCTGCTTGCACTCGAGTTTGGGCCAGTTTCAAGTCTTCCTCTAGCTTAACAAGATTCAAGTAGGCCGGTTCTTATTCCATTGTTTTAGGGCTTTCTTGATGGTCTCCAGACGCTAAACCAAGCAATGTTACGCGTTCCCCTCGATTGGGAACGTGAAGGCTGCATCAACCGTGTCGTTATAGCCCTCCATCAATGGCCATGCATTGTTGTATCTGAATGGTCTCCTACTCCGTTGTTCGTCCGCAGTGAGACGAACAAGAATGGGCGTTTGGTCACTAGTACCACAATGGAGGCCCTCCGCTCAAACATTTGGAAACATCTCTATCTATCTGTTTTTGCATAAGGCTCTGTCCAACTGGCACACTACTCTATTGGTAGATGAGCTATTGCTCCACGACCAGATAGACCCAGTGCGTTCCATGCATAGAAGCTCGGAGCTAAGAAAGCAGTCCTGAAAGTCTGCCAATATAGGGGCAGGAACCTGTCGTCCCCTCAGTTTCTCACTCTCAGACAACATTGCGTTAAAGTCCCCGCAGACGACAAGCGGGAGGTTTGACTGCTATATGCGCCGAGCCCCTAATTAGGTCCTTCCAGAGTTGGAATCTCCGTCTCTGATCATTATGACCGTACACCGCACCAAAAGCTACTTCCAGGCCACCCTTATTTGCTAGAATCAAAACAAGGAGTTAATCAGATGAGAATTTTACCTGACAGTTCCAGACTCAGGTGTCCCACATAAGCCATATACGTGCCACCCCACACACGTCGAGATTGTGAACATTCGACCACTGCGGCGGGGTCCTGCTACTAATCCTTTCCCTCCCTTTAATTTTGCTTTCCAAGATCGAGACAATCGAGCACTTGTGACTGCAAACCACATTGAGGATCTCCCTCCATCTCCCAACTTAGTTAGCACCTCTAACATTCCATGTGAGGATGGACATGGATTAACAGTGTTGAGTATCCCTCTGCATTATGCTACCCTCCCTGGGATGCATGCGAGGAGCAGCGGTATTCGTACTCACGCGCACCGGATCCATTGACTGATTGGTGGCCTCCGACAGACTCTCCATGCGTCTGGTACCATCTGAGTTGAGCCTCTCTCTTGATTTGCTGCTTCGTGACCTAGCTTGTACCATTTGTGTTTATCTTAACAGAAGCTCTAGGTTTATGTATGTGCTGTGCATCAATCTTTCCGGAAACTATACATTTTACCATGCCGGCTTTGAATTTTCATTTTCATTTTCATTTCCCTTCTTTGTACTACAAGATCCTGATTAACAATTTGTTCAAAATTTATTTTCATTCCATTTTTTTCTTTAGAAGGGTAGATTTAGTTGTATTTTTTTTGGTATTTTTTTTGTGAATTGTTTTTGGGTCAAAGTAGAAAAGTAGAATTTATTTATTTATTTTGAATTATTCTTGAAATGAATTCCAGTGGTGTTGAGGTTCTGTTGATCAAGTTTTGGAAGGAAAAGCTTTTAATATTTTTCGCATTTAATAGTATTATATTCTTCTACCTATATCCAATCTTGAACGTAATTTATTTCGGACTTGTATTATGCTCGAGCTTTCCAACCAAAGAAGAATTGATTAATACTGGTTCAGTAGAGTTTTTATTTCCCGTTCCACATAACCATAGGTAAGATTTTTTTTCATTTTAGATCTATGAATTTTTTTTTTTTTTTTTGAAAGAAGAAACGAAATCATCAGCTGTCAGAGTTCTTTCGGGTTCCGAGGTCTTTTTTTAGTTTATAATTATTTTATGTATTTTTTTTGTTAGAGAATAGAGAGAGACACCTGCGGTTGACAGATAAAATTTTGAATCTTTGATTTTCTTATATATAAAATATGAATTGTTGTTGAATGTATTTTTACATTTTATTTGCAATTTAATTTAATGGAGTGTTCTTCGATCTTTAGTCTTTAGAGAAATCTACATCCGACCTACTGAAGCTTCAATAAGAAAACAAGCTAGTGCTAGAACTTTATATACTGAATATTTGCTCTTAGATCTTTGACCTTTGGCAATATAAATTTTTGTGTATTTTTTACATCCATGGTACTGAATCTTTGATAATATAACCGAGGTATATCTTTGATCTTTGACAATGCAACTTTAAACATAAAAAAATCTAGATATGAGGTACTGAATTTTCGATAATATAACTTTATATACTAATTTTGCCCTCACTCTGCCTTAACAATAACCACATAATGGTAGCATAAAGTCTGAAACATCAATTTTACCTTTTGGTTTGAAACATTTTCAATGTTATTAGTATTTTATTATAACGTATATTCTTTTGGATGTTAAATTTTGTTTATTGTTTTATTTCTTGAATTTTGGGTTGAAAATACTATTGTATCATAATCGAAGGAAACATAATAATATAATATGAATATTAAGTTTTGGGGGCACCATTTTTGGGGTTCGTCTCAGGTCTCAAAATCTAAAGTCTGGCACTGTCTTCAACATAATGCATCCAGCCAACTATGTCCCTCAAGTTAAGTGTATTCTTCAACACCGTCTAACTATCATC
>JANAVB010011246.1:0-51651 GCA_029216955.1 Iris pallida | reverse complement strand
GTAGGTTGTTGTGTTTGTTGATCATGTTTGATTATTTAGTAACTTGAGACCTTGTTTGTGTTAGGTCGGAAACATGGTTTTCTGAGGATATCTCCGACTCGTAGTACCATACATTTTGGTGGAGGTGGGAAGCTTAGCCCGCGCTTCATCGGACCTTTCGTGATCAGCGGAAGAGTCGGTGACGTGACATACAGGCAAGACTTGCCACCTACACTAGTGGGTGTCCATAACGTATTCTACGTGTCACAGTTGAGACAGTATGTGGCTGACCCTAGCCATGTACTTGACCATTCGGAGATTAAGGTGGGACCTACTCTCAGTTATCCAGAGCACCCAGTAGAGATTCTGGATCGCCGAGAGAAGGTACTGAGAAACCAGGTGATACCCTTGGTTCGTGTCGTATGAAGGCATCATCCTGCAGGAGGGTCTACCTGGGAGCGGGAGGATGAGATGCGCGAGCGATATCCATATCTTTTTGGACCTTGAGGTATGGTTGTCTATCATTCTCATCAGTTTAGTTTCATCTTTTAATTTCAAGGACAAAATTATTTGAAGGAGGGTAGATTTGTCACTACCACATTTTAGCTTGAGGGTATTTTGGTCATTTGGTAAAATTTTGAATTTTTAATTAATTTATTGAATTGGAGTTTTCTATCTTTGACTTTGACTTATTAAGACTTTTAGACTAGCTTAGAAGCTAACCCTAGCTATGGTGACCCTAGTCTAACTTAAGTTAACCTATTTTAGTCATTAGAAACTAGTTTTAAATAGGAGGATTAAGATTAAGTGAAATAGTTTCATGACTTATTACTTAACTCAATGACTTATAATTTTCCATTCAATGACTTATGTAATTAAGCCATAGGCCCATGACCTAAGCCCAAACCCCAACCAACCCACTCATGGCCGGCGACCTAGGGTTTCCCACCTATTTAATGCCTCCTCACTTGTTCTTGCCTATTTTGTGCTCAACCTAGAT
Organism: Iris pallida; assembly: GCA_029216955.1. Classification (NCBI taxonomy): domain Eukaryota; kingdom Viridiplantae; phylum Streptophyta; class Magnoliopsida; order Asparagales; family Iridaceae; genus Iris; species Iris pallida. The sequence continues at coordinate 50,672 of JANAVB010011246.1, read as the reverse complement.
TTTTGAAGGAAAGGTAAATCCCTACTTTCATAAAATCCTAATAAATTTATTTCAAATCCTTTTTGACTCTAGTCTTTTGCATTAGGATCTAATTATTGTTTATTTACTGTTTTTGGAGATTCATCTTAGTTTTTGTGCAATTTGGAGCTTGGGAGTTGTTATTTGGATTCCTTCCATTTGGAACTTTTTTGAGTTTGACACTCATTAGGTAAACCACTCAAACCCATTCTTTTTCCTTGTTTCTTTGTATTTAGGGCTAGATCTAGGAGTCCCCTAGATGTCCCTAAAATTTGGGCTAATTTTGTGTCCATTTGGTGTCCGTATCGGACACGTATCATGGTGTATTGTTAGGTATTTGTTAAAATGCCTCTTAGGAATTTATTTTCATTTTTTGTAAAACTAATTACATAGATCCCTAGATCAATATGTGTATGTGAATTTTTTGAATACTGAATTTAATTTCGTGTCATTTTGTGTCGAATTTTTGTGTTAGACACGCTGCACGAGACTCGGTTCAGTGTCCTACCTATCGGGCCCTAGAACTAACTGTATAGGACACGTGAGGACACAAAATTTTGTGGGGAGAAGCGGGCACTGTCTGACATCATGTCCCAAAATTTGGGAGCAGATGATGCATGACATGCGGTACAGTCCCGCCCGTACTGGACACGCGCTGTCGTGCACTAACAGCAAACACGCGCAGACACGCGCACAAACACGCGCGTGTCCACTGTGGACACGATGTGGACACCTCACAGGGTGTCTAATGTGTAGCCTGACACGTGGGCTACACGTGGACAAGACCACGTGGCCACACGTGTCGGTGTCGTGTCCACGACCTCTGTGAACGCGTGTACGATGCAGCAGTGCATTATTTTCAGTCTGTGTGTCGTGTGGGTGTTTGGACTCGATTCGTGTCCAGTTCTTGGACACGATGACACTTCCTAACACTCTCTCACATGTGTCAATGTTTACCAACCACTACTTGGCATTTTACTATGTTATTTGAATTCGAAATCATAAAATTCCCAAAATCCCGATACCCGACTGATACACTTCACTGAGTTGATTTTCTGGGTTTTAAATTGCATAATTATCTGTTTTAATGATGTTAAATGATTTAGTTAGGTTCACCTACATATGTAATGAATGATGATCATGCTGGGTTTGTGATTTGGGTTAAAATTGGGTTTTTGAATGGGATTTAGCTAATGTGTAGCTGTCAACTGTCATTTTACTGAAGCTGTGGTATTTTCCTAATTTGATTCAAATTACCATGTGACCTTCCTATCTTTTGTTGAAGTTTAAGTTCAATAGGATTATAATTTGTGGTAGGGATTGGTTTCGAATTTGCATTGGTTGGAATTGAACTCTTATTGTGTTGATTCATCTATGTTACACACATACTTCACTCTATTTTCTGTCAGTTTATACATTGTATAACCCACTGTTTTCCTATGCATTTTCATATGTAACACACACACAGGCATACTAATACACTATAGGATGTGCTGAATTTCTGAGAACATAGTGTTATGCCCACATTCCACTGTTAAGACCTGAGACACATAGCCTATTACACACACTTGATACATAGTATTTACACACATCCCACACACATTACCTAAAAACTGAAACCTGTTTTCCTATTAGCTATTCCTGTCACACTACATTCCTACACACACACTCACTCATATCTACACACACAAACCCACACAGGACACATGTACCACATGACACACACACACACGTCTATTTCTAAATGTAAATATGAATATGTAATCTAGTACCTATATAGCTACCCTATATGTCTATTTACATATATATATATAAATGTGAGTGTATATATATACTAATGTGATAATTAATGTAACATAAATATTACTTTTGCCTATATAAATAGTATGTATATAGACATGTAGGAAATTGGTATGTATATATGGTAATTGATATAGTGTGGCCTATATGTGTATATGGCTCATAGCCTAGGTGAAATGGCCTATGGCATATGGATATATACACATGAGTTGGGTTATGTAAACTTGTGTGACTTGATTGGTGTGTGCTTGCTAGGCTAATTGGTTAGAGACCTAGATTGACTTGTTAAGCCTAGGTTAGACCAACCTAGACTAGTTTAACCTAGTTTAACCTTGTTTGACCTTGTTTGACCTAACAAGACTAGAGTTGACCTAGTTTGATTATTAGAGTTGACTAGAGTTGACCAAAGGTTGACTTTAACCTAGATTGACCCCAAACATCATGTAGATGTATTATAGCAGTCTATTTTATTATTTTAGACATGTAGTGACTTGTACTGTTCTATAGGAGACAGACACCACTCATCGGACATTATATTCTCTTCAGATATTCAGGATACCAGGCGAGTACATTCTCTGATCATTTTATATCTTGTTTAGGATTATATTTCCTGCTTTAGATTATTTTACTTGATGTTGACACGTTGGTAACACGGATTAGTACTATATGGATCCCTTCATGAGATGTTATCCCCCTCGGGAGCATCAGATACTTTTGTCTCGTGTGTTTCACTTACATCATGTATCTCATGCTTCTATTATCATGAATCTTCATGTATCAACTTGTGATTCATGTACTCTCATGAATCACAGAGCCTTCACGAATCTATTCATGAATCACTCTTGAATCACCCTTTATGGACAAAGTAGTATAGTCATGAATCTTAACGTAACTTGACTGGATCCTTGTGTATTGATTGGGGATGGGGGAGTAGAAACTGAGCATGTGAATAATTTCAAAGTAGAATAGTCCTGAATCACCTCTTTAGTATAGTCATGAATCACCCTCCAGCCGTTCACATGTTCATCTTGTACTCTGAATCACTAGCACTATTTACCTCTCTTATATATATTGTAGAAATATTGTAGATATTTACTCTGAATCACTAGCACTATTTACCTCTCTTATATATATTGTAGATATTTACTTACAGTCTCCTTTTATATATGATGTTCTTCAATTTTATGTATCTTACTCTCTAGCATGATTATATTTCCTATCCTGTTATAATTTGTTGAGATGTATTGTGCTCGCTCCTGTCCTGACTGGACCTGTTAAAATATTACGGAGGATGAGGACGAGGCGTGCTGTCCCACCTATTATCGGACTACCCTAGAGGACTGTTGTGACCCAAATCAGTAGCAGGACCCCTTAGCAGTGGACGACACTCCTTTAGACTAGGATGTCTTTTCTTATATTACATTCAGGATTACTATATTTGATATTTGGGATATTCTGGATTTGTGATATCATAGACACTTAGACTTCTATCTGGTTGTATCTCTGTGGATTTATTTCAGTTCATATCTATCTATCTATCTATCTATCTATCTTATCATTCTGCCTTAGATGTGATTGAGACTGTATTCTGCTATGTCACTCCATTCGGAGTGTATATACTGTACAGGTACCTTATATATTGTTAGATGATTGACCTAGGACAGCGTTCTACCGCCGACACTGCGGCGTAGGCTGGACGTAACCACTTCTCGTTACTATAGGGTGCGGGTCGTGACAAAAATCACACTGCATAATTTTTTTTTCCTGCCAAATGAACATCATTTCATTAAAACACGGTGCTTGAATAGCTCCTAGCATTACAGAGATGAGCTATTATACATAGATAGAGGTTGTTCTTCATGTGAACAAATGGAAGAAAACTATTTTTGTAGTAGAGATTCTGCAGCCAGAGCATGAGCCACCTTATTAGAATTCCTTGAAACATAACTAAGAGATTCCATTATTTTGCTTACGAGATGCCCTGCTCTCTTTTATCACATGTCGCACTCTCCAGAGGATAGCCAGATTGATGTGTGTGACAGAATCTATCAGCACCTTGCAGTCGCCCTCAATGAGAACTTCCTTGATCTTCTTCCTTCTGCACAGATTGAGAGATAATGAGAGCTCAAGACGTTCTGCCTCTAACGGGGATCCTTCCATCTGGCATGTGGATGAAGCTCCAAGAAATTGGCCACCAGCATCTTTCAGTATTGCAGCTCCAACCATCACATTATCAAGGAAAGCCCCACCAAAGTTAATTTTGTAATAGTTTTGAGGTGGGTGCCACTTATCTTCTGATTGATTACTCTGATGTATGTAGGCTGAATTTGCTTCATTGACCTTAGCTCCTTGGATTACATTCATAATTCATTGGGAAGCTTTGATGGTGCTAACTATTGGTAGGTTTTTGGTGAAAGATACTCATTGCGAGCCTTCCATATAGACCGTAATAGATATAAACATGAGTTGATAGTATCTTGATCACCATCTCTAAGTATTACAGTGATGAAGCTACTGAAACTTGAATCTCCATGCAGATACCAGTTGATATAAGGGATGTTATTTTCGAGGTAGATCAAAGATGGTAGAACATGGGCCAATAACAGATATTCATGCAAGACCTCCTAGGAGATCCACTCTCTATTTAATCATGAAGTTGTAGTCGATATCAGAAGTTCACGCAGATGTGTTTCCCTCTGAATTACTTGATTCCAACGAAATACTATCAGATTACAACTGGTTGAATATCAATACTGCTCTTCCTTGCAAATGTTGTTGCAATTGTGATAGAACGTATTACAAAATAAAACCCCTTCTTCCTTGCAAACGTTGTTGCAATTGAGAAATAACGTTTACAAGTAGAAGAATGAAGGAGAAGAAGATAGATCAAAAAATTATTACTCTTACTGGATAAAGATTATCATTGCTCAATGCAATATTTGCCCTTACACGATCCGTTTCCAGAAACCAACAAGTTCACAAGAGAACTTCTGGAACGCTCGTAGTCACCTTTGTGTGTGACTCGAACGGACTCTTTGGACTCCTTTAATTTCATTTTTTGTATATATCCAAAAGGAGGCATGAGGACTCTTTTTATAGAGAATGGTGGAAATCCTATCTCCACTCCTAGTCGATGTAGGACTAAAGTACCAACTCTTAGAAGAAAGATTGATATTCCAAATTCCGCAATCAGCAGAGTCATGTGCCAGCGCTGTTTGTGCATATGCGCGCATAGGCCCAGCAGTGCAACAACTCATGCATACTTACGCACAACAGTGCAGCAGCATATACGCGCAAACACGCATAGCCGCTCAGCGCCCGCGCATGCACCTCGTAAATAAAGCTCACGCACGTGCGCAACAAATGGGCACAAGCACAATGTGACGACGCTGACGTACTAAGTGCAAAGTGCAAAGTGCAAAGTGAAGTGCAAAGTGCAAAGTGTGCCATCAAAATGCTACTTTGTGCCCTTGGGCCCGAATCCGAGTCCGAGCTTGAGTCTGAACCCTAATCGCTAAGTCTGTCACGACCCGCACCCACTGTGAGGGTACGAGTACGTAACAGTACCCAGCCTACGCCGCAGTGTCGACGGTAGAACGCTGTCCTAGGTCACAACATCTAACAATATAAAGGTACCTGTACAGTATATACACTCCGAATGGAGGTGACATAGCAACACAGTCTCAATCACATCTAAGGTAGAATACGATAAGGAGATAGATAGATATGGAACAAAATGAATCCACAGGGATACAATCAGATAGAAGTCTAAGTGTCTAAAATAACATCTCCATAAACATCAGATAAAATAAACTACCAGTCTCCACAATAATACAACTCTGAATCCAGCCAACTACTAACATAAAAGTAAGGAACAGACTAGACTATCTACACTAAGCATGGGTATCATCCTCAGCAGCTGCCTGAACCTCCCCAGGGGTCCAGGTCGCGAGTGTCATCTAGGCAAGCTCCATAGTAAGGGGTACAGGGTTTCTCATCATCCTCTGTAAAATTTTTAACAGGTCCAGTCAGGACGGAAGCAAGCACAAAACATCTCACGCAGTTCATATCAAGTTAGGAAATATAAAACATGCAATAGAGTAAGATACAGGAAACGTTGAAAGAAGAATGTATATAAAAAACAGCAGAGATTTGATAATAGGAAATATCTATATATGATAAGTAAGAACTGTAAGCAATATGTGATTTAGAGTACAATATGGTTATGTAAACGGTTTAGGACAATGCAATGGTAACTCCATTGTACGTGAGTGCATAATAGACATATACAATAGTTATACAATATTGTACAATAGGATTTGATTACATAACCAATTCTACCCCCTCCCCAATCAATACACAAGGATCCACTCCAGTTACATTATCTTATACAATAGTGTACAATGTTATACAATAGATGTACAATGTTATACAATAGTTGTACAATATTATACAATAGTTGTACAATGGTAACGTCTCAAAGAAGATCCATATAGTACCAATCCGTGATAACAATCGTGTCAGCATCAAGTACAGTAATCTAGAGCAAGAATGTAAATCCAGACAAGTATGAAACGGTCAGAGAATGTACTCGCCTGGTATCTGAATGTCTGAAGTAAATGTACTGTCCGAGATGAGGTACCTGACTCCTAGTTGAGCAACACAAGTCAAGATGTATACAGGGGTGATAAATGAATATACAATGCATCTGCATGCTGTCTAGGTCAGGCTAGACTATAGTCAACACTTGGTCAACTCTAGTCAGCTCTAGAAGTCAAACTAGGTCAACTAAGTCAAACAAGTCTATACTAGTCTATTCTAGTAAGCACACACCAATTCAAGACTATACAAGTCTAAATAGACATTCACTAGGCATACAGACACACCCATAGGCTATGAGTCCTAGGCTATAGGCTATATCATGCCTATAAACCAAACCACAATCACATAATTTATATTATATAAACTCATATATTGCATACACTAGATATACATTTAGGCAATCAACTATATATACATTAGGCATTCATAGGCACATTTCAATGAGCTAGTGTGAACATACATGCATATATTAGCATACAATACTAGGCCTGTATATAATATGCCACCTATATATTACATATATATAGATACTACAATACTCTATACAATACATGCATGTTTATATATATAGATAGGGTTAGAAGGGAAGAACACACATATAGGGCAATGTGTCAAGGTTATGTGTACATTTATATAGTATGTGTGTGATCAAAACAATGTGTGGTCAGTTACAAGTTATGAATAAAGAGGGGTTTAGACATTTAGAGGAAAACAGTGTCAATGTAAACAGTGGGGAATACGTGTGTGTGGTTCACATAATAGTTTATAGGGTGTCAATGGTGTATAGTTCAGGAATTGTGTGTGAACTCAGAAAATACATGGCAATGACAATGGGTTAATCTCAGGAAAATAGGGTGTTCTCAGGAAAAACTCAATGACAGTTTCTATATTCCAATCCCAACACAATTGTCAACAAAACCAAATTAATACACAACTTAAATCAAACCTAAAATTGAAAGGGGAGAGGATGTGAACCAGTGCTTCATGTGTTCTCAGGTATTGAGTGAAGGCAGTGGTGTGTGTGTTTGGAACATGTCAATCTCAGCTTCTCAGGTTACAGTTATCTGAGGTAACCCCCTACTCTTCTCACACAATTACCTCTCCTATCCACTTACCTTCACAAGGCCTCTTGACTGATACTCTCCTCAATCTTCACTCTTCTATAACCCTCACAACCTAGGCACTCTCACTATCAATTTGTTCTACTCGACACCAACACACAATATTTACATATCATAAACTAACATATATGTATATGCATACGACTATATGCTATACCTATCGGTAAAATAGATTGGAGCAATACTCTAAAGAGGTGGATGGGAGACCACTGATACAGGACACACATTAGATGGCAGTATATTATATCAAAGTGCAGCACATCCTCAAGGATGAACACTATGGCCTAACCCACACTCAAGCCTATATCAATATATATACATTCATACAAATCTCAGTTTTCAAATCAACCCAAGAACTCAGTTTATTCAAAACAGTGCATCATCCTACCTCCTGTTCATACTCTGGTTGCAGTTGCCTTTAGGTTTTGCATAAGTGCAGATGTGTCAAGTGTTCAGATTTTAGTGTGGTTCAATGCGTGTATAGGTCATTCTTGTTCAGGTACATGAAGGGTTCAGCTTATGCCTATATCAGTTCAGTTCACAAACAGGGTGTATTACATGTATCAGTTAATGAGATTCCAAACCCAAAAATGCAAATTCAAAGCTCCTTCCCTATGCTAAACACAACCATAATATGTTAGCTAATACCAGATGCATATAGGTGCACAACGATCGAATTATACACACACAAGAAAATAGATAAATCACATTCGAATTTCCAGATTTAAATTAACAGTCACGTATCAGAAAATCCATTTCGAACCCAAGGATCATGTGGAAAACCTAATTAAATACAAATCATAATGTGCCAACATGAAGTACATTTGTTTGCGTGTCAAAGGGATGCATTCGTGTCCAATAAACAGGACATGAGGTATCCAAGTCAATCAAACACACAGGCACAGTTCTTTGCACAGAGCCGCCTCGTGCAGCCGTGTCAAATCGATTTGGACTCGACACAGAGATCGAGAGGCCACGTGCTCGTGTCTAGGGTTAGGGGGGACATATGTCTAGAGGGTCGACACCCTGATTCGTGTCCTCGTCGTGTCAGGACTGGACAAGAAGTGGGTATCCGAACCTAAATTCTGACTGTACATGTGGAGTTCAAACCGGTGCACGATGGATTCCGTGTCCGACACGACAAGAGAGCCCATAAGACTCGAGAGGGGTCTGTCAGTGATGGCCCCCACCTCTGTGTCGAAGATGAAGTATCCCCGTGGCGTGTCCACAGAAAAACAGGACACGAGTAGCAGGGCACCCGTGCGCTGTGTCGTGCAGCGTGCCCACGGCCGTTTTCGATACGAAAATGTGCTCAGTCTTCACAAGAATTATCATACACATATAGACCTAGGTATCTATGTAATTAGTTTTACAAAAATCAAAAATAAAAACCTATGTGACATTTCAACAAACACTTATACACACACTTTGATACGTGTCCGATACGGACACCAAAAGGACACGAATTGTGCCCAATTTCTAGGGACAGCTAGGGGACACTTAGGGCTAGCCTAATATGCAAAGAAATCGGAATTTAAATACAATTTAAGGGGTTTTACCTATATGTGCAAATTGCAAGAAAAGCCTCAAATGGGGGTGTTCTCCTTGATAGCCAAATGCTCCAATTTGGTTCAAACCTGAGATTTCTCTCCATGGACATGAAATAGAGCTGGATTAGGAACTAATACAAAAGACTAGAGGGGAAAAGGAATTAAAATGAAGAAACTAGGGCTTGAGGAAGATTCCTATACCTCTCATTCTTCAAAATGTTGAAACATAACAAAAGAGGCAAGAACATGGAGGAGATGACTTTATAGGGTTGGGAGAGCCCTAAGTGGCTGGTCATATTGAGTAAAAATTAGGGTTAGGGTTATAAGTCATGGGCCATGGGCCAAGTCACATGAGCAATGGGCTCTCTATCTTAGCCTTAAGTCCAACATTAAAATCCTTCCTAATTTCTCAAGAGCTAAATCACTCAAGTCAAAACCAAGTCGACTTAAGTAAGATTAGGGTCTCACCATAGCTAGGGTTAGGTTCTAGGCTAGTCCACTAGGTCTCAACAAGTCAAAGTCAAACTAGAATTCACCAATAAAATAAATAATCAAATAAGTCAAAATAACCAAATTACTCCTAGGCTAAAAATGATAATTAAATATCCTAATGACATGGTTAGGCTCTAGGTCATGCAGTCACTAGGGTTTCACTAGCTGCACATCAAAATCACAAGTCATGATATTTAAATAGTTTTAAAATGATTAAAAATCACTAAAAATCATATTATTAATTAAATATCATAATTAAATAAATTAAAACAAAAAATTTCAAAATTACCTTCATTTTAGAAACTGGGTGTTACAAGTCTACCCACCTTAGAAAAATTTCGTCCTCGAAATTAAAATGGTAGTAGTCCTTCTAGGTCAAACATAGTCAAGGATCAACCACTAGTCATCAACTAATAAATTTGTCCACATCCAAGCACTGGGTCAACAATTGGTCAACTTCTTAGGATTTTACCTATGCTAGCTATCTAAGTGTTGGCAACTAGAAATTAGCAAAAGAAAGCTCTATAATAGACTAACTCTTAACTTCCCAAATCCTATCAAGTCACCCATAACTAGATACCCAAAATCTAAGCACACAAATCCCAAATTCCACATATACATAAGCTCAGGAACAACAACCCATTACATATATCCTAAGTATATCATTTGCAATCTATCTATATATATAGAACTCTCAGTCTTAGGTGAAACTACAACTATACTCAAGGGCAGGCTCTAGTCATGGGTGTCTCACTGGAAGGGTAAAAAAACAATAATCAATCATCAAGTTTGTATGGCATACTAACATCCTATATGTAAACTTGTTGGTATTATAGATAACAGGAGAATTATCTGCAATGGGTTACTATTCTAATACTAATGCTAACTATCACCTCTAGGGTACAGACACTCTACAAGTCATCATATCATTATACTATGAAGGAACCACCTATGAATAAGCTCTACAAAACTAAAATATCCCTACTCCTAAGTTATTTACAACAACAGAAGGGTATGATGTTCAAAAACCTTCAAGATACAATCTGATAATCATATGCGTCTGTCCAAAATCATGTTACTCGGAGTCTTCGTCTAGTGAGCAAGGCTACGATAATCACAGAGTCCTTGACTAAGGTACATATCTCTAGGTTCATGGTATTTAAAATTTTCGCATTGTCGCATGCGACGGCAAAAACCTTAAATTTCCACACCCGAGAAATACGTCCAAAATCTGACTATATGTCCTCACTATGCCAGCTAACACGACTATCGAAGATTCTAGATCCCATGATTGAGGTGACCTAGCCCATATGATTTTCTCAGAAGAAAAACAAACATAACACAAGAACAACAGAACAAATTGATCAGTTAACAAGAAGCAGATGGAATCGAATATCAAGATAGTTATAAGAGGCAATTGTGGAAATGGAATCGAGAAGATCGGAACCTGTAGCAAGATCTCCAATGGTCTATGTATCCTTGACTATCCTGACGATAGCTCGCCCCTGCTGGTTCCCCTGGTCTACTGCTGATGCTGTATGAAACGCTGCTGCTAAGAGAAATCAAAAATAACGGGAAAAGGTCTCTGTACAGACGAAGGTGCACCTCCAATGTAGCAGAAACGCCAACCTGAGTCGGCACAACAGGAGCTGTAGTCTCGAGGCCCTGATGAACAGGACGAGAGGTGGCCAGCCTCTCGATAGTATTCCCTGGACCGGAGCGATGAGATCGTGTCTCCATAACCATTATGAAGACAGATCAAAACAAGAAGCAATTACAGAGAATGAAGCAAAAATCAAGGAGAACAGTTAATATTCAAGGAAAAACAATAAGCAGTAATTTAGATAAAAGGAATCTGATTAAGAGTTTTTCCTAGTGTAATTGAGTACCTTCAAAAATATTCTAATTCCTACTGCAGGCTGTAGTGATACTCTAGTTCGAATACCACTACATAAACTCGACCTGCATGGGCGACCACTAAAAACGTGTCACTATCCGCACCCACTGTGAGGGTACGAGTACGTAACAGCGCCCAGCCTATGCCGCAGTGTCGGTGGTAGAACTGTCACGACCCGCACCCACTGTGAGGGTACGAGAGCGTAACAACGCCCAGCCTACGCCGCAGTATCGGCGGTAAAACGCTGTCTTAGGTCACAACATCTATCAATATAAAGCTAAACAGTTTATACTCCCCGAGTGGGGGTGACATAGCAGAAAGTAAACTCAATCACAACTAAGAAAGAAGAAGCACGGTATGATAAAGAACTCAAGGAAAATACAGATGATCAGAAAGTCTAAGATAACATCTCAGCAATATCTAGAAATACATGGTCTCGGCTACTGAAAATGAAAGAATATACACAATCCCAATTCTCAAAGACAGAAATAAAGTCTAACTACTAGTCTCATGACAACATAAGTAAGATAAAGCCTAACTAAGCTAGTCTAGGCAGTAGGATAAAGTCGTCAGCTAGAGCTGCCCTGCAAAAGGTATCCGTACAGGCCTCCTCCTTGTCCTCTGTAATATTTTCAACAGGTCCAGTCAGGACAGGAGCGAGCACAATACATCTCAACAGTTCATAGCAGGTTAAAAAATATAATCATGCAGTAAAGTAAGATATAGATACTGAAGAAATGCAGTATGTAAACAGAGAGAGAGAACTGTAATAGAAATATCTACTATAAGTAAAGAGCAACCAGTGACTAGTGATTTAGAGTACAAAGTCGACATGTGAACGGCTTGATTTGTACATGGCTATACTAAAGAGGCGTACATGGCTATTCTACTTTAGAATTGTTCACATGGCTATTTATACTCCCCCGTACCCCCAATTAATACACAAGGATCCAACCAGGTTATGTTATGATTCTATGTAACAGCCCCCGAAGGGTGGTAAGCCCCCAAAGGGTGATAAGCCCCTGAAGGGTGGTACATAGTAGTCCCATAAATGGGGATTCTTGGAAACCCAATAATAGGATAAGGATTCAAAGAAGACTCTGTGATCATATGAGTATATGTCACAAGTGATCAAAATTACCCTCTTCTGGAAAACTGGGTGTTACAATCCGACCCACCTTATAAAAATTTCGTCCTCGAAATTTAAGGTGATCGCACCCCTTCTAGGTTAAGCCCCCAGCAATCATAGTCTCAGATACCTATTTGAATCGTACAGTTGAAAAGTGTAACCTATGGGGTCATGGCATGCAATATCAGTCTGGGGTCTCATCTAGTTATACCAACCATGCTATAGTACTAGGCAATCACAAGGTATCAAATCATACAAGCAAGGGATGCATCAAAATTCTCAAAAGGAATACTAAGGTTAGGTCAAAACTCACCTCTAGCTAGGTCTGAGAACTAGAACTCCCTCCTGGAAGTAGGGCCCTGGTTGGGGCAGGTATCTCAGGGCAGTGCTGTACCCAGTGTGCAGCTGAACCACAGAATAGGCACAATCCTAGTCTCTTTCTACAGTTTTTCTGCTTGTGTCCAGACTTCTTGTAGTAGGCACAGATAGGCTCTGGCTCAGCTGGCCTCTGCTGGACAGGAGACTGGGCTGGGTATGATGATATAGGCTGGATTTATGGGTACTCCTCAAACTCTGGGTAGGACTGGGTACAGCTCCTCGCCCTCTTGGAGCTATGCTCTCCTCCTGGAAGCACAGAGTCCCGCAGACGTAGCAACCTCTGGATTTGCTCCCTCATGGCCTCCCCATGAACTCTCTGTGACTCCAACAGCCTCTCTTGGAAATATCCAAACATCTGGGCTGCGTCAAGTAACAAACCTCCGGGTGGTACAGTAGGGAGTACCATCCCAAGGGATAGGGAAAGGCTCTCGGTCTCAGGCAAATTTACAGCTCTCTCCTGAACGACAGGAGATAAAGGAAGACTCTCTGGCGAGGCTACCACCACCTCCTCAATGGCAGGAGGTGCCACCACCCCCTGATCAGATAGAGGGATCACTACCTCCTGAACAGTAGGAGGTGGAGGCACACTCTCAGTAGCTGTAGCTGCTCTCAGGCGTCGGGCTCGGGTCATGGGTGCTATACTGGAAAGGATAAAAACAACAATCATCAAGGCTGCACGGCAGTCTACCATCCTATCTAAAAACTGGTAATTATCAAAAATAAATAAAATATATAAAAGGGTATCATAAAAAAAAAATCACAACAAAAGTTTAAGGAACGAAATTCAATAGCATTGAAATCCAAATCATGATATATATAGAGAATGTGTTAAAGAGGGAAAAGCTAATCATTATGTAAAGGTTATATGGTTTGTGTGAATTATACATGAAAGTGCATAAGAGGATCTGCGTCTCAACTATAGCTATCAAGTTATACTATTCATGGCATATTGGTTAAGCAGTCTATAAGTCACAAGCTATTTACTCATAACATGCATGGCTAACCATATATCTATTGAAAACTGTGAATAAAAGGGGTTGTATGAAACTGGGTTCAGTTTTTTGACTGATTTGAAATGCACTGATTTTCCTTCCTTTCTTATTTCATCAAATAGCTGAACTAAACTGTAAATTGTAAACTGAAATGTGGGTTGTATGAATTATTTTCCTTTCCCTCCTATTTTCTGAACTGTGCACACATTCACCCTCCTCATACACATATGTTCACTGTTACAATAATACACATATATACACTCAGATTCTAGCCTATATACTCCTACACACCCTCTCATCTACACACACAACTCACACACTAGGGTTAACTGTCATACACATTAACCACCCCCTCTCACTGTGACACTGCGGCGTAGGCTGGACGTACCCACTTCTCGTGCCCTTACTCTAGGGTGCAGGTCGTGACACGTTTTCAGTGGTGGCCCATGCAGGTCGAGATTCGTATTTGTGCGAAGTCGTGGTCGTGCGGCGATTTGTTGTACTGCTGCGCACCTGCGATAGAATATAGGAAGTAAGGTATTAGAATGAGAGGATACTCAATCACAGTTAGAATTCCTTGAGAGATTCCTGGGATGACCCTTTAGAATCTCATTCTGAACTTCAAATTTGAAATCCTTTTCTTTTGTTTTGATTTACCCTTACTCCTTGATATTTGAATTTGATTTTGATAGATCGTTGTTGATTTGATTTTCTTATCGAGATGAATTTTATGACCCGAGTTACGGTATCTTCTGATAACATATGTTGACGGAAATGACAGGGATGGTAAAACGTCTACTTTATTATGGAACCTAGAGTTTACCGCAGCTAAATTAGCCGGCGTGGCAAGAACATAGGGACCTGACTTCCGATGTACATATCTTGATCAAGAGATTGGAACTTCTCGCAGCTATACTAGTCGACATAGCGAGGATTCCAGACGACATGATCATAGAAATGCATACCCAAGTTATGGACTCTACCGTTCATTGCAGCCTTGCTTACTAGCATGGCGAGGATTCTGAGTATCATGATTTTGGACAGACGCAAGTGATTATCAGATTATATCTTGAAGGTTTTTAAAGTATCACCTCTTTCATTTCTCTTCTGTTAAAAAAAAATTTGTTTTCCATCATCAAATAACTTAGGAGTAGGGATAACTTTAGTTGACTAGTCTAATTCCTTGTAGAAATTCATTAGTTATAAACTCTTTCTTAGTATGATGATTTGATGAGTTGTGAATAGGCCTTTGTCTTAGGAATGATAGTATAGCCCTGGCTTTTGAGTAGTGACCCTTGTAGCTGGTTCTCTGTTGTTTATATTTACCAGTTTTCATATAGAATAATAGACTGCATTACAGCCTTGATGATTTGTTGTTTCTGTAACTTTTCCAGTTTAGCACCCCAGATTGCTTGTATGATTTGATATCCTATGACCGTTTGGGTTTAGCATGACTAGTATACCTAGATGATACTTTCAACTGCCACCATATGCCATGACCCTGTATGCCATTCTTTTAAATTGTATGATTTAGGTAAGTTCTGAGACCATGATTGTTGGGGACGAGACTCTAGAGGAGTACGACCATCTTAATTTCGAGGACGAAATTCTTTTAAGGGGGTAGACTTGTAACACCCACTTTTCTAAAATAAGGGTAAATTTGAACTTTTGTATTTTTAAATCATTAAAATATTTGATTTTAGTCATAAGATGATTTTGGTGATTTTTAGTTATTTTAAAACTATTTAATTGAGTGAAATGTGAAATTGGTGTTTTGCTAGTGTAACCTTAGTCATGCATGACCTAGAAGACTAATCATGACCAAGGAGACCTAATCATGTGTTTAGGATTTCAAATTTCTACTTTTAAGCCTAGGGATATTTTGGTCATTTTGACACTTTTGTGAAATTGTAAATTATATTAATTAAATATGTGTTAGTTAAATTATTGAGACTTGACCTAGAAGTTAGCCTAATCTAGATTGTTAATCATGACCCTAGAGACTAAGTTAGAGGGTTTCATTAAGTAATCACATTAGTGTAATATCTAGATATTTGTTAAAGAGATATTTTAGGCTAAAGGTTAAAGGAGGCTACTTTAGTTATGAGCCATTAGATTGCCTAGAAATTGTTGGAGAAACCTTAGCCACTCATCCTAAACCTAACCCTAACCTAATGGCAGCCATCACACATTTTCCTCCATATAAATACAACCCATTAATCATTTGCACCATTTTTAATTCATTTTAATTGCCTCTTTTGTGTTCTTCCCTAAATTCCTCCCCAAATACCCAAATCAACTCCAAATTGAGCCTAGTTTCTTGCATTGGGATCCCCTACCATTGAGGGTGCTAAGGGGAGCTAGCTAGCAAGGTTGCATAGCATTTTGGGCATCATCATTTGAAGAGGACACCCCCCTACCTTGGTTTTTCATTGAGTTTTCACTCAATAGGTAACATGCCCTAAAACCTATTAATATTGTGTTTTCTCTTCATGGTTGCATGCATCTAGGTACCATGGACCTGTAGGCTAAGTTTGGTAGGAAATAGATTGCGTTTGGTGTCCGTATCGGACACGTATCTAGGTTTTAAATCAAGTGTTTGATGATTTGCCACTGTAAGTTAAATGTTAATACTTTCGAAAACAAATTGCACAATCTTCTAGCCCTATAGGTGTAGATCACAGAACCCTAACACTGAGCACAAAATTATGTCGTCTCCATGTCCAAATTGGACACGAACACGCTGTGCACACCCACACACATTGTCCTGCTACCTCGTGTCCAGTTCTCAATGGACACGACACGACACACGACCAATTTTGGTCAGCACCTAGGGGCAGTGTCTGCGCACACTTCCCCAAAATTTTACGACACCTCGTGTCGTATCGAAGACACGAGGACACGTGCACTGGTCGTGCACTGACAGTGCACACACGCACAGAGCCAACTTCGCGCGCGTCGTGTCACGCGGACACGACACTTGGACTCCTCGTGTTTGCACGAGTGTGTAGCCCAACACTTGGGCTACACGTGGATATGACCACGAGGCCCCACGTGGCTCGTGTCGTGTCCACGAGACACTTGCATCGCTGCACGACGCGGCGCAGAACAGCGTGTATCAGTCGAGTTTTCTCGACTAATACTGTGTTCGTACTGTGTCCTGAGGACACGTGGATACTATGTAGGCTACCCTAACCCTAGACCAACCCTAGGCGAACCTGGACACGTGACCACGAGACACGTGGACACCTGTGTCGTGTCCTAGACCTAGGTGAACACGTGCACGAGGCAGCATACACTGCATGTTTGGTTGTTTTGATTAAATTGATTCTGGATACTTTGTGTCCAGTTTGTGGACACGAATTCATCCCCTATGACACGTTTGATGTGTACCTACCTACTGCACACTTTAGGTATTAATTTATTTGGTTTTTCAATTCGAATTTGGTGTTTTTGATATATACACTGATATTGTGTTTACATTTGGGAATTGATGTGTTTAAACTAAAGTTAAATAGTTAAATATGTAAATGTACATGTTTTAAGTACCTTATTAGATGAGTAGATAACTGGGATTCATTTGGGCATATTTGGGTTTGATGTTAACACGAGGAATTGGTTTTCGAATGAGTTTTGAATGTGTTAGCTATAAAACAGTTAACTGAAATATGTATTAACCTGTGAGATGAATGATAGGTTCATTTAGGATACACTGATTTTGTCACATTGACACATATCCACTGCTGAATCCTATACATATATATACTTACCTGAGTTTCAAATATGAATACTGAATTTGAGTTGGGTTTTGAGGGGTTATGCATATGTGAACCTAACTCAAGGAAAACTGAAATTTAGATAGGTTGTAGTGTAAAATCTGAGAATTTCCTATGGTTGTGAAACTGAGATTGAAACCTGGAACTTAGCAAATGAGAAAACCTAAAATGCAAACAGTGTGACTAAAAACTGATTTTGGGATTGTGTATTGATTTTTGGGTTTTGAATGTGGAAGGAGGTATGTAAACTGAAATTTAGATTCAAGTTAAATGTTAACCTGAATACATATGGCATTACTAAGTTTTCAAGTGTAAACTGTGAATAAAAGGGGTTGTATGAAACTGGGTTCAGTTTCTTGACAGATTTGAAATGCACTGATTTTTCTTCCTTTCCTATTTCATCAAATAGCTGAACTAAACTGTAAATTGTAAACTGAAATGTGGGTTGTATGAATTGTTTTCCTTTCCCTCCTATTTCATGAACTGTGCACACATTCACCCTCCGCATACACATATGTTCACTGTTACAATAATACACATACACACACTCACATTCTAGCCTATATACTCCTACACACCCTCTCATCTACACACACACAACTCACACACTAGGGTTAACTGTCATATACATTAACCACCCCCTCTCACTGTGACACTGCGGCGTAGGCTGGACGTACCCACTTCTCGTGCCCTTACTCTAGGGTGCGGGTCGTGACACTCTGGCGAGGCTACGACCACCTCCTCAATGGCAGGAGGTGCCACCACCCCCTGATCAGATAGAGGGATCGCTACCTCCTGAACAGTAGGAGGTGGAGGCACACTCTCAGTAGCTGCAGCTGCTCTCAGGCGACGGGCTCGGGTCATGGGTGCCATACTGGAAAGGATAAAAACAACAATCATCAAGGCTGCACGGCAGTCTACCATCCTATCTGAAAACTGGTAATTATCAAAAATAAATAAAATATATAAAGGGGTATCATAAAAAAAAATCACAACAAAAGTTTAAGGAACGAAAGTCAATAGCATTGAAATCCAAATCACGATATATATAGAGAATGTGTTAAAGAGGGAAAAGATAATCATTATGTAAAGGTTATGTGATTTGTGTGAATTATACATGAAAGTGCATAAGAGGATCTGTGTCTCAACTATAGCTATCAAGTTACACTATTCATGGCATATTGGTTAAGCAGTCTATAAGGCACAAGCTATTTACTCATAACATGCATAGCTAACCATATATATATAAGTATACCTATATGTATAGAGAGGTAGAGATTTAATTGCATCTACACACATTATAACATGTATACAGAACTATATGTATATATATATCTATATAGCTATGTGAACATAACATAGAGATGAAGGGTTAGGTTTTCATGGCAGTTGTGAACATTAGTGTAGAGTGTCAAGTGTACATGGGTTAAAACCTGAAATGAAGGGTTCAATCTTTCAGTTTAGCTCAACATTACATATTAGATTAGAAATTGAACTACACATATTGAAAGCAATGTAAAAATGTTAACATGTACTCAGTTTTTAAAATTTGGAGAAATTCGAACATCAAAACCAACTAAATATTTATCACAACCACAACCTAACATGTAAGAGTATGAACCTAACATTATATACCTACACAACAATGTATACGGCTCAAAACATTATATTAAAGGAACTGCAATTTGACTAATCACTTAGAATTTAGACTTAAAGGGCTAATATGTACACAGTCTCAAGTTTGACAAATTTAACACAACTCAACCAATCTCTTTAAGAAATAAAACCCTGTATATAAAATACATGTGTAGTGATGTAAGCAAAATTAATAATATGAAATTTAAAATTAAATTACGAATTTATATGGAGAAACAGAGAACTAGTCACTGATACTGCACTATATTAGAATACTAGAATTTTGAGAACTTAACATCAATCATATTAACATGCATTTAGATAGGTTGGTGATCAAGTGTAGCATGCATACGTGTCAGGCAAGCACCTGTGTCCACTATATTATATATTCTAAGGTAATACAAGAAATAATGGCAAAAAGAAAATAATGATAAAATTCGTTCTGCTTATCTGTTTAAAAGAAGGAACCATTTGAAACCAGAGTTATAATATCAAATCTAAGTCAAGGTCTAGCAAAATCATAGATTCATTGTATTAAAAAGAAATTCATAGTAAGAAGTTACACAAGGTTTATAATACAACTAAAGCTACTCCTAAGTTAAATAATGAGAAGCAAAATAAACAAAACAAACAATAATTCCCTCTCTTTTTTTGAAGGACTGAAACAAAAGTAGAGAAAACATGTTCAAAAATATTTAAGGTATAATCTGATAATCACATGCGTCTTCCTAAAATTATGTTGTCAGAATTCTGCCACGCCAATAAGCATAGCTGAAATAAACGATATAGTCCATAATAAGGCATACACCCTATAATCATGTTATCTAGAATTCTTACCACGCCACCCGGTATGGCTGCAAGAAAATCTAGATTTCATAACTAAGATAAGTATAGCTATATCAGGCTCTACGTCCTTGTCATGCTAGCAAATATGACTGCAATAAATTCTAAATTCCATAATAAAGTAGACTTTTACCTTTCTCACTGTCCTCATCAAGTATGTTATCAGGTTATACATTAACTCCAAAAAAAATGTACATATACATATAAATACAAACTCAACAACAACTAACATCAAGATTCAAAATTCAACAATAATCCATAAAAAATCATAAAAATACAGACTCAAATTCAACCACTAACATCAAAATTCAAAATTCAACGATCTTCCATCAAAATCAATAAATACAAACTCAAATTCAACAATAATCCATCAAATCAAATTCAACAACAGAAAGTAAAGATAAATCAAATCAAGGGAAGATAGTTTTCAAATCGAAGTTAAAATAAGATTCTCAAGGGTCGTCCTAGGAATCTCTCAAGGAATCCTAACTGTAATTGAGTACCCTCAAAAAAAAATATCCTAATCCTACTGCAGGCTGTAGTGATACTCTAGTTCGAATACCACTACATAAACTCGACCTGCATGGGCCACCACTAAAAACGTGTCATGACCCGCACCCACTATGAGGGTACGAGAGCGAAACAACGCCCAGCCTACGCCGCAGTGTCGGCGGTAGAACGCTGTCCTAGGTCACAACATCTATCAATATAAAGCTAAGCAGTTTATACTCCCCGAGTGGGGGTGACATAGCAGAAGGTAAACTCAATCACAACTAAGGAAGAAGAAGCACGATATGATAAAGAACTCAAGGAAAATACAGATGATCAGAAAGTCTAAGATAACATCTCAGCAATATCCAGAAATACATGGTCTCAGCTACTGAAAATGAAAGAATATACACAACCCCAATTCTGAAAGACAGAAATAAAGTCTAACTACTAGTCTCAAGACAACATAAGTAAGATAAAGCCTAACTAAGCTAGTCTAGGCAGTAGGGTAAAGTCGTCAGCTAGAGTTGTCCTACAAAAGGTATCCGCACAGGCCTCCTCCTCGTCCTCTGTAACATTTTTAACAGGTCTAGTCAGGACAGGAGCGAGCACAATACATCTCAACAGTTCATAGCAGGTTAGAAAATATAATCATGCAGTAAAGTAAGATATAGATACTGAAGAAATGCAGTATGTAAACAGAGAGAGAGAGAACTGTAATAGAAATATCTTTTATAAGTAAAGAGCAACCAGTGACTAGTGATTTAGAGTACAAAGTTGACATGTGAACGACTTGATTTGTACATGGCTATACTAAAGAGGCGTACATGGCTATTTTACTTTGGAATTGTTCACATGGCTATTTATACTCCCCCGTACCCCTAATTAATACACAAGGATCCAACCAGGTTATGTTATGATTCTATGTAACAGCCCCCGAAGGGTGGTAAGCCCCCAAAGGGTGATAAGCCGCCAAAGGGTGATAAGCCCCCGAAGGGTGGTACATAGTAGTCCCATAAATGGGGATTCTGGGAAACCCAATAAATGGGATAAGGATTCAAAGAAGACTCTGTGATCATATGAGTATATGTCACAAGTGATCAAAATTACCCTCTTCTGGAAAACTGGGTGTTACAATCATACCCACCTTATAAAAATTTCGTCCTCGAAATTTAAGGTGATCGCACCCCTTCTAGGTTAAGCCCCCAGCAATCATAGTCTCAGATACCTATTTGAATCGTATAGTTGAAAAGTTTAACCTATGGGGTCATGGCATGCAATATCAGTCTTGGGTCTCATCTAGTTATACCAACCATGCTACAGTACTAGGCAATCACAAGGTATCAAATCATACAAGCAAGGGATGCATCAAAATTCTCAAAAATGAATACTAAGGTTAGGTCAAAACTCACCTCTAGCTAGGTTTGAGAACTAGAACTCCCTCCTGGAAGCAGGGCCCTGGTTGGGGCAGGTATCTCAGGGCAGTGCTGCACCCAGTGTGCAGCTGAACCACAGAATAGGCACAATCCTAGTCTCTTTCTACAGTTTTTTCGCTTGTGTCCAGACTTCTTGCAGTAGGCACAGATAGGCTCTGGCTCAGCTGGCCTCTACTGGACAGGAGACTGCGCTGGGTATGATGATATAGGCTGGATATATGGGTACTCCTCAAACTCAGGTAGGACTGGGTACTGCTCCTCGCCCTCTTGGAGCTAGGCTCTCCTCCTGGAAGCACAGAGTCCCGCAGACGTAGCAACCTCTGGATTTGGTCCTTCATGGCCTCCTCATGAACTCTCTGTGACTTTAACAGCCTCTCTTGGAAATATCCAAACATCTGGGCTGCGTCAAGTAACAAACCTCTGGGTGGTACAGTAGGGAGTACCATCCCAAGGGGTATGAAAGGCTCTCGGTCTCAGGCAAATCTGCAGCTATCTCCTGAACGACAGGAGATGAAGGAAGACTCACTGGCAAGGCTACACCACCTCCTCAATGGCAGGAGGTGCCACCACCCCCTGATCAGATAGAGGGATCACTACCTCCAGAACAGTAGGAGGTGGAGGCACACTCTCAGTAGCTGCAGCTGCTCTCAGGCGACGGGCTCGGGTCATGGGTGCTATACTGGAAAGAATAAAAACAACAATCATCAAGGCTGCATGGCAGTCTACCATCCTATCTGAAAACTGGTAATTATTAAAAATAAATAAAATATATAAAGGGGTATCATAAAAAAATTACAACAAAAGTTTAAGGAACGAAAGTCAATAGCATTGAAATCCAAATCACGATATATATAGAGAATGTGTTAAAGAGGGAAAAGCTAATCATTATGTAAAGGTTATGTGGTTTGTGTGAATTATACATGAAAGTGCATAAGAGGATCTGTGTCTCAACTATAGATATCAAGTTACACTATTCATGGCATATTGGTTAAGCAGTCTATAAGGCACAAGCTATTTACTCATAACATGCATGGCTAACCATATATATATATATATATATATAAGTATACCTATATGTATAGAGAGGTAGAGATTTAATTGCATCTACACACATTATAACATGTATACAGAACTATATGTATATATATCTATATAGTTATGTGAACATAACATAGAGATGAAGGGTTAGGTTTTCATGGCAGTTGTGAACATTAGTGTAGAGTGTCAAGTGTACATGGGTTAAAACCTGAAATAAAGGGTTCAATCTTTCAGTTTAGCTCAACATTACATATTAGATCTGAAATTGAACTACACATATTGAAAGCAATGTAAAAATGTTAACATGTACTCAGTTTTCAAAATTTGGAGAAATTCGAACATCTAAACCAACTAAATGTTTACCACAACCACAACCTAACATGTAAGAGTATGAACCTAACATTATATACCTACACACAACATTGTATACGGCTCAAACATTATATTAAAGGAACTGCAATTTGACTAATCACTTAGAATTTAGACTTAAAGGGCTAATATGTACACAGTCTCAGGTTTGACAAATTTAACACAACTCAACCAATCTCTTTAAGAAATGAAACCCTGTATATAACATACATGTGTAGTGATATAAGCAAAATTAATAATATGAAATTTAAAATTAAATTACGAATTTAATATGGAGAAACAGAGAACTAGTCACTGATACTGCACTATATTAGAATACTAGGATTTTGAGAACTTAACATCAATCATATTATCATACATTTATATAGGTTGGTGATCAAGTGTAGCATGCATACATGTCAGGCAAGCACCTGTGTCCACTATATTATATATTCTAAGGTAATACAAGAAATAATGGCAAGAAGAAAATAATGATAAAATCTGTTCTGCTTATCTGTTTAAAAGAAGGAACCATTTGAAACCAGAGTTAGAATATCAGTCTAAGTCAAGGTCTAGCAAAATCATAGATTCATTGTATTAAGAAGAAATTCATAGTAAGAAGTTACACAAGGTTTATAATACAACTAAAGCTACTCCTAAGTTAAATAATGAGAAGAAAAACAAACAAAACAAACAATAATTCCCTCTCTTTTTTTGAAGGACTGAAACAAAAGTAGAGAAAACATGTTCAAAAATATTTAAGGTATAATCTGATAATCATATGCGTCTTTCTGAAATTATGTTGTCAGAATTCTGCCACGCCAATAAGCATAGCTGCATAAACGATAGAGTCATAATAAGGACACCCTATAATCATGTTATCTAGAATTCTTACCACGCCACCCGGTATGGCTGCAAGAAAATCTAGATTTCATAACTAGGATAGTATAGCTATACAGGCTCTACGTCCTTGTCATGCTAGCAAATATGACTGCAATAAATTCTAAATTCCATAATAAAGTAGACTTTTACCTTCTCACTGTCCTCATCAAGTATGTTATCAGGTTATACCTTAACTTCAAAAAAAATGTACATATACATAAAAATAAACTCAACAACAACTAACAAGATTCAAAATTCAACAATAATCCATCAAAAATCATAAAAATACAGACTCAAATTCAACCACTAACATCAAAATTCAAAATTCAACGATCTTCCATCAAAATCAATAAATATAAATTCAAATTCAACAATAATCCATCAAAATCAAATTCAACAACAGAAAGTAAAGATAAATCAAATCAAGGGAAGAGAGTTTTCAATCGAAGTTAAATAAAAAGGATTCTCAAGGGTCGTCCCAGGAATCTCTTAAGGAATCCTAACTGTAATTGAGTACCCTCAAAAAAATATCATAATCCTACTGCAGGCTGTAGTGATACTCTAGTTCGAATACCACTACATAAACTCGACCTGCATGGGCCACCACTAAAACGTGTCACGACCCGCACACACTGTGAGGGTACGAGAGCGTAAAACGTCCAGCCTATTCCGCAGTGTCGGCGGTAGAATGTTGTCCTAGGTCACAATATCTATCAATATAAAGCTAAGCAGTTTATACTCCCCGAATGGGGGTGACATAGCAGAAAGTAAACTCAATCACAACTAAGGAAGAAGAAGCACGATATGATAAAGAACTCAAGGAAAATACAGATGATCAGAAAGTCTAAGAAACATCTCAGCAATATCCGAAATACATGGTCTCAGCTACTGAAAATGAAAGAATATACACAACCCCAATTCTCAAAGACAGAAATAAAGTCTAACTACTAGTCTCAAGACAACATAAATAAGATAAAGCCTAACTAAGCTAGTCTAGGCAGTAGGGTAAAGTCGTCAGCTAGAGTTCCTGCGAAAGGTATCCGCACAGGCCTCCTTCTCGTCCTCTGTAATATTTTCAACAGGTCCAGTCAGGACAGGAGCGAGCACAATACATCTCAACAGTTCATAGCAGGTTAGAAAATAATCATGCAGTAAAGTAAGATATAGATACTGATGAAATGCAGTATGTAAAAAGAGAGAGAACTGTAATAGAAATATCTACTATAAGTAAAGAGCAACCAGTGACTAGTGATTTAGAGTACAAAGTCGACATGTGAATGGCTTGATTTGTACATGGCTATACTAAAGAGGCGTACATGGCTATTCTACTTTGGAATTGTTCATAGGCTATTTATACTACCCCGTACCCCCAATTAATACACAAAGATCCAACCAGGTTATGATTCTATGTAACAGCCCCGAAGGGTGGTAAGCCCCCAAAGGGTGATATGCCCCCAAAGGGTGATAAGTCCCCGAAGGGTGGTACATAGTAGTCCCATAAATAGGGATTCTGGAAACCCAATAAATGGGATAAGGATTCAAAGAAGACTCTGTGATCATATAAGTGTATGTCACAAGTGATCAAAAAACCAAAGAAGCATAGTGATACGCCATGTAAGTAAAATGCACAGAACATAGAGTATCCCGATGCTCCCTGAAGGGATAACATCTCAAGAAAGGATCCATATACTAATCCGTGTGACCAACGTGACAGTATCAAGTAAAGTAATTAATACAGGAAATAATTCTAAACAGGATATGAAATGATCAAAGAATGTACTCGCCTGTATCTGAGTGTCCGGATGAAATGTACTGTCCGAGGAGAGGTGTCTGGCTCCTAATCAGAACAGTACAGGTCACAACAAGTCTAAAATGATATAATGAAGTCCTACTATGCATTCTACATGATTCTAGGTCAATCTAGGCCAAAGTCAACTCTTGGTCAACTCTGGTCAACCCTAGAAGTTAAACTAGGTCAACCAAGTCAAACCTAAGTCAAACTAGTCTATACTAGACTAACAAGACTATTCTAAGTCTAACTAGACTAAACAAGTCTAATCTAGACTCTACACTGACACACAGACACTCACATAGGCCATAGGCTAAGAGACTAGGCCATAGGCTAATAGGCAATACCATATTCAATATCTATATCTAAAACAATACATATATATACATACAACACAATCATATAGGATATCATATTGATAATAGGCTCCTATCACATATTAGATACATACATAATATGACAATATTATATATATATATATATATATATATATATATTATATAGATATATATTATATATTATAATATGACAAATATATATTTTTTATAATATGACAATATATATATATATAATATATATATATATATATATATATATATATATACACACACACATTGATGTGTTGTACAATATAACTTAGAATATATACCTATAGGCTAATTATGTATACAATACAATACAATATGCCAATACATATACATATACATATGTAGAGAGAGAGGGACACATGAACATGTGTCCAAATGTATGTGTGTGAGGGGATGAGGGTGTGTGTTAGTGAGAGGGGAACACATGGTGTGTAGAGTGTGTTAGGCTTAGACACTAGGGTGTGTGTGTGTTACAAGTGAGGCATGTGTGTATGTGACTTGAGATTGTGTGAGGTGAGTGAATACTGAAACAGGGAATGGGGAAAACAGTGAGTGATAATTGTGTGTGACATGTAGGAAAAGTAAAAATCAGTGAAGTGTATACTATGCAAATTCTGGAATTAAACAGTGATATCATATTTGAAAATCAGTGAATTATATACATACAAATGAAATCTGAAATTTAAACCACATTATTTCAGTTCAAACAATATTCATTCCAGTTCAACACAAACCCCAAAATCTGTTTAACAATTCTCAAATATCAGTTTTTCAGTCCTCACATTAAGGACCAAATAATCCAGCCCTTTATAGGATCCCAGATCTCAGTTTTGGTCTCAAAACAAACACAGGTTGAAACTCATTTTAACACAGGCCATAAGACCCTAAAATCTCAGTAAAATAGTTCCCCTCCCCTCCAATCCCAGTTTTCAGTTCCTTCTTTGCATTCTCAGTTTTGAGCCCAAACCACGTCCAAACAATCCCAAATTTGACTCACCATTAGAAATCATGTAGGAGTACATATCAGAGCTTACAATTCATGCAATTAACAGTGTTGTTCAGGTTATAAATCGATGACAAACTCATATTTTAAAATCTGCAAATCAGTGAACAATAGGCTGAAATATAGGATATCAGAGATTATAGGGTAATCGAGAATGATCATTAAAATCAAATTAAAAAGCTAAACCAATGGTTGGTAATGCTTAAACATATTGTGTACGTGTCCCACACGAGTTTGTGTCCACCCAAGTGGACACAAACGTGTCCAATCAAAACGAAATTCAAAACAGTGCAATAACAGACCAATCGTCGTGCACGTGTTCACGGTGTCCGTGCACACGACACGACACGACACAACCCACGTGATCGTGTCCATGTGTCGACCAAGACTAGGGCCAGGGCTAGGACACCCTGCACGTGTCACGTTGCGTATACGCGCGATACGACACGCGTATCAGCGCACGAAAACGACAGCCGACTGTGCAGTACAAAAATGGTGCATGCGTTCGTGCGTGTTCGACACGACACGTGGGGCTCTAAAATTTGGGGAGCCTCGTGTCAGTGTCAGCCCCAAGATACATGCCAAGTCTCACGTGTCGGGGAGCCGTGTCCAGGGCGCTGTGTCCCCGAAGTGCAGGGCATGCACAGTGCCCGTGCACGCGCGCACGCGACCCTGTGTTCGTGTGTCCGTGTGGACTCGACACGACACTAAGACTACACAAAAACACCAAAAACGTGTAAGCGACACCTAAACCTAATTTCCTATTTAAACACTTTCCTAAAAATCATACGAAATGCCCATTGGGGCATTTCATCAAACACTTGGTATGTGACACTGATACGTGTCCAAAAAGGACACGAAATGGACACAAATTTTAGGGCTTCCTATTCCTACAGTTAGGTTAGGCCTAGGACTCCCTAGATATGCAAAAAATCAAGATTCTATGGAGGGGATTGAAAGTTACCTATATTTATCAAATCTTTCAAAAAGCTCCACAAAGAGGTGTTCCTCTTGATAGCCAACTTCCCCAAATTGATATGAATCTGAGAAAACCATATACCAACAGCAAGAAAACTATATAAAACCTATTGTAATTTGTTTGAGGGAAAATAGAGCTACAGTGGAATTTCTAGGGATTTTAGAAGTTGAGAAAATACCTCTTTCTAAAGCTTGTTCTTCTTTAGAGGCTAGCCCTAATTTCTAAGAGAATATTTATAGAGGGAATCCCTAGGAGGGGTTAAGTGGCTGGACAATTAATGTTAGGGTTAGGGTTGGGCACTAGGCTAATGGGCTTTGGGCTTAGTCATAAAACAATGACTTAAAAATCACAAGTCATGACTTGTGGTCAAAATCTTTCTATTCTAATCTCTAAATTCCTAATTGTTTTCACTAACTGGAGTATGGTTAACTAACTTAACCTAGGGTCTCATATCTAGCTAAGTCCAACTCAACTAGGGTTAGGTCACAAAGTCAAAGCTAGTCAAAGTCAACCTAGTCAACCCTCATTCAAACAATTCCAAAATAATTTCTAAAAATTCCCATAAATTCAAATAAATTATAATAAAATCAAATAACCCCAAAAATGTCAAAAATACCCTAATCACATGGTTAGGCTCTAGGGTGGGTAGTCTCTGTTTTACTAGCAAAACACCAAAATCACAAGTCATGAATTTAAATAGTTTAAAAATAATTAAAAATCACTAAAAATTATAATATTAAATAAATATCATTAAATAATAATTATAATTGCAAAATTTTAAAATACCCTCTTCTGGAAAATTGGGTGTTACAAGAACGCTGTCCTAGGTCACAACATCTAACAATAAAAGGTACCTGTACAGTATATACACTCCGAATGGAGGTGACATAGCAACACAGTCTCAATCACATCTAAGGTAGAATACGATAAGGAGATATAGATATGGAACGAAATGAATCCACAGGGATACAATCAGATAGAAGTCCAAATGTCTAAGATAACATCTCCATAAACATCAGATACAATAAACTACCAGTCTCCACAATAATACAACTCTGAATCCAGACAACTACTAATATAAAAGTAAGAAACAGACTAGACTATCTACACTAAGCATGGGTATCATCCTCAGCAGCTGCCTGAATCTCCCCAGGGGTCCAGGTCGCGAGTGTCATCTAGGCAAGCTCCATAGTAAGGGGTGCAGGGTTCCTCATCATCCTCTGTAAAATTTTCAACAGGTCCAGTCAGGACGGGAGCGAGCACAAAACATCTCACGCAGTTCATATCAAGTTAGGAAATAAAGCATACAATAGAGTAAGATACAGGAAACGCTGAAAGAAGAATGTATATAAAAATAGCAGAGATTTGATAATAGAAAATATCTATATATGATAAGTAAGAACTGTAAGCAATATGTGATTTAGAGTACATATGGTTATGTAAACGGTTTTAGGACAATGCAATGGTAACTCCATTGTACGTGAGTGCATAATAGACATATACAATAGTTATACAATGTTGTACAATAGGATTTGATTACATAACCAATTCTACTCTCCCTCCCCAATTAATACACAAGGATCCACTCCAGTTATGTTATCTTATACAGTAGTGTACAATGTTATACAATAGATGTATAATGTTATACAATAGTTGTACAATATATACAATAGTTGTACAATGGTACATCTTAAAGAAGATCCATAGTACCAATCCGTGATAGCAATCGTGTCAGAATCAAGTACAGTAATCTAGAGCAAGAATGTAAATCCAGACAAGTATAAAATGGTCAGATGTACTCGCCTGGTATCTGAATGTCTGAAGTAAATATACTGTCCGAGATGAGGTACCTGACTCCTTGTTAGGCAACACAAGTCAAGATGTATACAGGGGTGATAAATGAATGTACAATGCATCTGCATGCTGTCTAGGTCAGGCTAGACTATAGTCAACACTTGGTCAACTAGTCAGCTCTAGAAGTCAAACTAGGTCAACTAAGTCAAACAAGTCTATACTAGTCTAACTAGTCTATTCTAGTAAGCACACACCAATTCCTGACTATACAAGTCTAACTAGACACTCACTAGGCGTACAAACCACCCATAGGCTATGAGTCCTAGGCTATAGGCTATATCATGCCTATAAACCAAACCACAATCACATAATTTATATTATATATATAACTCATATATTGCATACACTAGATATACATTTAGGCAATCAACTATATATACATTAGGCATTCATAGGCACATTTCAATGAGCTAGTACAAATACATGCATATATTAGCATACAATACTAGGCCTATATATAATATGCCACCTATATAACATATATATAATATATAAATATATATATATATAATATTATATAATATATATTATATATATATATATAATATATATATATATACTACAATACTCTATACAATACATGCATGTTTATATATATATAGGGTTAGAAGGGAAGAACACACATATAGGGCAAGTGTCAAGGTTATGTGTATATTATATAGTGTGTGTGTGTGATCAAAAGAATGTGTGGTCAGTTACAAGTTATGAATAAAGAGGGGTTTAGACATTTAGGGGAAAACAGTGTCAATGTAAACAGTGGGGAATGCGTGTGTGTGGTTCACATAATAGTTTATAGGGTGTCAATGGTGTACAGTTCAGGAATTTGTGTGTGAACTCAGAAATACATGGCAATGATAATGGGTTAATCTCAGAAAATAGGGTGTTCTCAGGAAAAACTCAATGACAGTTTCTATATTCCAATCCCAACACAATTGTCAACAAAACCAAATTAATACACAACTTAAATCAAACCTGAAATTGAAAGGGGAGGATGTGAACCAGTGCTTTATGTGTTCTCAGGTATTGAGTAAAGGCATGGTGGTGTGTGTTTGGAATATGTCAATCTCAGCTTCTCAGGTTACAGTTATCTGAGGTAACCCTCCTAATCTTCTCACATAATTACCTCTCCTATCCACTTACCTTCACAAGGCCTCTTGACTGATACTCTCCTCACTCTTCACTCTTCTATAACCCTCACAACCTAGGCACTCTCACTATCAATTTGTTCTACTCGACACCCCACACAATATTTATATCATAAACTAACATATATGTATATGCATACGACTATATGCTATACCTATAGGTAAAATAGATTGGAGCAATACTCTAAAGAGGTGGATGGGAGACCACTGATACAGGACACACATTAGATGGCAGTACATTATATCAAAGTGCAGCACATCCTCAAGGATGAACACTATGGCCTAATCCACACTCAAGCCTATATCAATACACAATACATTCATACAAATCTCAGTTTTCAAATCAACCCAAGAACTCAGTTTATTCAAAACAGTGCATCATCCTACCTCATGTTCATACTCAGGTTGCAGTTGCCTTTAGATTTTGCATAAGTGCAGATGTGTCAAGTGTTCAGATTTTAGTATGGTTCAATGCGTGTATAGGTCATTCTTGTTCAGGTACATGAAGGGTTCAGCTTATGCCTATATCAGTTCAGTTCACAAACAGGGTGTATTACATGTATCAGTTAATGAGATTCCAAACCCAAAAATGCAAATTTGAAGCTCCTTTCCTATGCTAAACAACCATAATATGTTAGCTACTACCAGATGCATATAGGTGCACAACGATCGAATTATACACACACAAGAAAAGGTAAATCACATTCGAATTCCCAGATTTAAATTAACAGTCACATATCAAAATCCATTTCGAACCCAAGGATCATGTGGAAAACCTAATTAAATGCAAATCATAATGTGCCAACATGAAGTACATGTGTTTGCGTGTCAAAGGGATGCATTCGTGTCCAACAAACAGGACACGAGGTGTCCAAGTCAATCAAACACACAGGCACAGTTCTGTGCACAGAGCCGCCTCGTGCAGCCGTGTCGAATCGATTTGGACTCGACACAGAGATCGAGAGGCCACGTGTTTGTGTCTAGGGTTAGGGGGGACATATGTCTAGAGGGTCGACACCCTGATTCGCGTCCTCGTCGTGTCAGGACTGGACACGAAGTGGGTATCCGAACCTAAATTCTGACTGTGCACGTGGAGTTCAAACCGGTGTACGATGGATTCCGTATCCGACACGACACGAGAGCCTATGAGACTCGAGGGGGGGTCTGTCAGTGATGGCCCCCACCTCGTATTGAAGATGAAGTGTCCACTGGCGTGTCCACAGAGAAACAGGACACGAGTAGCAGGGCACCCGTGCGCTGTGTCATGCAGCGTGTCTACGGCCATTTCTGACATGGAAATGATACGAAAATGTGCTCAGTCTTCACAAGAATTATCATACACATATAGACCTAGGTATCTATGAAATTAGTTTTACAAAAATCAAAAATAAAACCTATGTGACATTTCAGCAAATACCTATACACACACTTTGATACGTGTCCGATACGGACACCAAAAGGACACAAATTTTGCCCAATTTCTAGGGATAGCTAGGGGACAATTAGGGCTAGCCTAATATGCAAAGAAATTGGAATTTAAATACAATTTAAGGGGTTTTACCTATATGTGCAAATTGCAAGAAAAGCCTCAAATGGGGGTGTTCTCCTTGATAGCCAAATGCTCCAATTTGGTTCAAACCTGAGATTTCTCTCCATGGACATGAAATAGAGCTGGATTAGGAACTAATACAAAAGACTAGAGGGAAAAGGAATTAAAATGAAGAAACTAGGGCTTGAGGAAGATTCCTATACCTCTCCTTCTTTAAAATGTTGAAACATAACAAAAGAGGCAAGAACATGGAGGAGATGACTTTATAGGGTTGGGAGAGCCCTAAGTAGCTGGTCATATTGAGTGAAATTAGGGTTAGGGTTACAAGTCATGGTCCATGGGCCAAGTTACATGAGCAATGGGCTCTCTATCTTAGCCTTAAGTCCAACATTAAAATCCTTCCTAATTTCTCAAGAGCTAAATCACTTAAGTCAAAACCAAGTCGAATTAAGTTAGATTTTGGTCTCACCATAGCTAGGGTTAGGGTCTAGGCTAGTCCACTAGGTCTCAACAAGTCAAAGTCAAACTAGAATTCACCAACAAAATAAATAATCAAAAATTCAAATAAGTCAAAATGACCGAATTATCCCTAGGCTAAAATGATAATTAAATATTCTAATGACATGGTTAGGCTCTAGGTCATGCAGTCACTAGGGTTTCACTAGCTGCACATCAAAATCACAAGTCATGATATTTAAATAGTTTTAAAATGATTAAAAATCACTAAAAATTATATTATTAATTAAATATCATAATTAAATAAATTAAAACACAAAATTTTAAAATTACCCTCATTTTAGAAACTGGGTGTTACAAGGTCCTTTGGGACTTAGCTCCAAAGGAATTTTTTTTCAAGAGTGTGACAAAAAGCATAAATATTTTCTTAAGGAGTTTAAACTTAATTCTACTAGAAAACATCCCACCACATGGTACCCACCACTTGGGCCACAACCCCATGTGCATCTCTCAACACTAAGCATGATATTATATTGCGATACTCACTTGGAATGTTTTCTAATGTTGGACTATCTTTCTAGCTCGCAAAGAGGAACAGCTCCATGCGTATAAGAAAAAACTCCAACAAGGGATACTTTGCCAAACAGGACCAGTGAGAGGGCAGTGTAAGAGAAGATAATCCAGAGTTTCAAATATACCTGGCATATAATGTACACTGGGCTGGTGTGTTGTAAGTGTTTATGAATGTTGGTTCCAGTTGATAAAGAATCCACGAGAGCTCTCCATATGAACATAAGTACCCGAGGATATATGTAGTGTAGAGACCAGAGTTTAGACCAATCTTTAAAACCAGTATGAGGAACTCGATTCCAAGATTGCCCCATCGAAGATTTGTCGTGGATGAGCCTATAGAAAGATTTAGCACTCAAAACTCCATTGGCCATATGTCAGTTTGTCTGTATGGTAGAGGTAGCTAGAGGTAAATTGATGATAGTTAAGGCTTAT
Source organism: Iris pallida (assembly GCA_029216955.1). Taxonomy (NCBI): domain Eukaryota; kingdom Viridiplantae; phylum Streptophyta; class Magnoliopsida; order Asparagales; family Iridaceae; genus Iris; species Iris pallida. Next base: position 16,098 of record JANAVB010011246.1, on the reverse strand, counting down.
TGGTGGGAAAATGAGGTAGATAAGAAGAGATTCCAATTGCAGGAATCCCACAAAATAAGCTCACTAACCATTTGTACTTGGTTGCTAACACCTATTGCCATATAACTCATAATTAGGTAGTAGGGACCCAAGGATCGGCCCAGATATTCATCCTTGAACCATCACCAACAGACCAAAAATATTGTTGACAAGATTAGCTATGCTATGGAGAATACTAGACCATGAGCAAGATGAAGAGCTAGCGGTGGGTATTAGCTGTCCAGAAGTTACCATGCTTGAAGTATTAATCTTTGAGCAACGGAACCCACTCAACATCTGGACTAGTAAGAAATCTCCTTGTCAGTTTTATCACCAGTGCCTCATTGGTGATCGCAAAATTACGAATGCCCAACCCTCCTCTAGCCTTAGGTGCAGTGAGCAAAGACCATTCTGCAAAGTGCAACTTTCTACTGCCTTCTGTAGCTCTCCAGCAAAATTGTCGTTGGTGTTATGCAAGCTTGTGGGTAACAAGTTTGGGGATGAGATAGGAGGAGAGATGATATTAGGTAGGGTTGGAAGGGAGGATTTGATTAAAACAGTTCTACCCCAGTAAGATAAGTTCTTCCCTCTCCATCCCGAGAGTTTAGAGGAGCTGGTTTCAAGAGTTTTGGAATAGGTGGATGCATATTTTTTTAGATAGCAGGAGATGGTGACCCAAGTACTTGTCATAAGGGTTCATGATCTTCAGATCCAGTATATCCAAGTAATTTGTCGCATGAACACATCTAGTTGTTTAGAGAAAAATATAGATGATTTCTCAAGATTAATTAATTTTATGTCCTGACCACAGCTGGAAGGAAGGATAGCTTCCGTTTGGAGTATATTGTTGATAGAGCATCTACCAAATGAAGATGTCATCAGCAAAGAATAAATGGGAATATGTTTTAGAATTTTTTTTGACTTGGATACCAGAATATAGGGCTTGTCTATCATAAGCCTTAGACAAATTAAGCTTGAGTGCAAATGCACTGTTAGATGAAAAACATTTGGATATAGAGTGGATTAATTCATGTGCAATCAACACATTCTCACATATATGGCGACCAGGCACGAAAACGTTCTGGAAAGAAATGATAAACTTGTGAAGAAGGGGCTGAATCCTATTAGCTATGATTTTGTATATAGCTTTGTACAGAACATTACAAAGGGAAATGGGTCTGAACTCCAAAGGTTTGACAGGATTGGATGTTTTAGGCACAAGAACAATGAATGTATGATTAAGGGAGGGGGACATGGTACCAGTAGTAAAGAAATCCTGTATGAATTGCATAACTTCATTCCCAGCAATATCCCATTGTCTTTGGAAGAATAGCTGGATATCCATTTGGTCCCGGTGATTTGTAGAGGTTCTGTACCCATATTTTGTGTATTTAATTAATATGTAACTTAGGCCCAAATCCGTTACCAATCTGAACCCAAACCCGTTTGACTTAACTAATGTTAACTTGTGCCCTAGTCTTCCCACAATCCACTTTACCCGCCAGTCACCCCTATTCCTCTCTATCTCACGTAATAATACTCAAAATCTTTCTTTCCCATCAAAAACATCACAGAACCTTTACAACTCTATTCTTCACCAAAAACTCCATAACTTCCTCCTCCCTCCACCAAATCCAAATCCAAATCCGAGACTACCATCGCGTTCGTCTTATCGTTCTCTCTGAATCCAGACCCCTCTTCCCCACCTTTCGAGCCCGTCCCTGTCGCAGCCCCGGTGCACCCCCCGTCTCCCACGCGCGCCCTCCACCCGGCATCCGTCGTCTCCTGTACGCGTGCCCCGTCGCGCGTATTCGTCGTGTGCGTGCACGTACCTTGCTCGTCGTTCCTGGTGTTGTTCCGAGTCCGAGGCCTCCCATCGGTACTTCTTCATGCAAGCCTTGGGTAACCTCTCCCCTTTCACCTTCTGTTGTAGTTTACAGAACCCAATATGACTTGCTGGCCTTAGAATAGTTTCAGTAGATTAATATTAGTTTCTGTAGATTAGTTTCTGTAGATTAATATTAGTTTCTGTAGATTAGTTTCTGTAGATCAATATTAGCAATGTTGGTAATAAATTCCTTTTAGAAAACCTTGTTAGGTTGCATTATCTTTAATTAATATAAATAGTGGATTAGAATTATTATTCTTTAAGTAAAGTTTGTTAGTAAATATATAATTAAATTATTTTCAAATGGATAATGATATATATAGTATAAATTCTCTTTAAAATGATTTTTAAAATCAAAAGTTTTTGATAAGAAGATTAATAAAGGAAAACTAAGTAATTTTCATAAAAGATTTTATTTGTTAAAATAATTATTTTTTGGTAAAAAGATGGTTATTTAGTATTAATAATCAAAATATTTTGTATTAATTTAAAATCATAATTTTGGCAAGAAATCATATTTTTATGCAAAGGTGCTATTTTAGTATTTGAAAAGTTAATTTCTCTTTTAAATTGCGAAAAATGGTTTAAAGATATTTTTTAAGGAAAATTATTTTTTTTGTTAATTATTAATCCCAATAAATAAATTCTACTTTCAAATATTTTTAGATAAATCTATTTTCCTACAAAATTACTAATTTCAAAGAAAAATATTTTTTAAGTAATTTTCTTTAATTTATTTATTTACGGCAAAACCTATATTTACTTAAACGGTTATATATTAATTTTAGATTTGTAAAAAAATCTATTTTATGTACAAATGGTTTCCAATTAGGATCACCAACTTGTAGACTTGGCCTAGTTTTGTACTTTAGATTTAGGGCGTAATTCTGGTTACTAAAACTGGCGTTACGATCTTGTAGGTTCGGATCTGTAAACCCTAACAGTCACTTTCTGGTTGCTGCCAAGTCAAGGAATACTCTGAGGCAAGTTTCATATCTATTCCATGTCTGCGTTTTATTTTGATAATTAAATGTATGCATCAGTTAGATACATGTAGTATAGTTACACTGATTCACCGTGGATTCCTCTCGGACTCCACATAGGTTGATGGATTGCTGGATGGCTATCTTGACATGTTGATTATTGACTCATTGACTCATTGCTTGGGGATTGCTTGGGGGAGTAGTATAACGTCTGTGATCAAAGCCAAATCTTGATCACAGATTATTGACTCATTGACTCATTGCTTGGGGATTTCTATCCCAGCCGGTCATAGGCCCTGTTAATACTCAAACACTAGCTTGGCATTGCATCATTCTGGACATTGACTTCATCTTACTTATTGGTCTTTTTACTATTAAAAAATATTATTTCTTTAACTGTCTCGTATTTTACATTTTTATATAATTTAGAATTGCTAGATGTGGATGAAATATGTTCTTGCTCCCTCCTGACTGGAGACCTAATATTTTTAGGTGATTGCAACGAAGAGGAGCTGCCTTACTGCACTTTCTACAGAATAGACTTGGGTCCCGCAGAGGCTGAACCAGGAACTCCTGAACCCTAGAATGTTGGCTTAGCACTTTCTTTTCAGTTTCTATTGTAATAAAATGGATATTGTTGTGTTTGTTTCATTTTTAGACTTTTTCTAAGTTGAATAAAATATTTTATTTCCATTAGATGTTTCGTGTGTTATGTTTTACTGCTTGATACAGCTTACTATCGTCGTCTCACAATGGTGCAGGCTGGGCATGATCCGACTAGATCCACTACATTGGGATCGGGTCGTGACATGTTTTTAGTGGTGGCCCATGCACGTCAGTTCTGTAAAATTGGTCTAGTCAACTTAGCCTAGACCAGCATGCAGTCCTGTAAACTTAGGTCTAGGTATGACTTTAGGAAACAAACTCTAGAAACAACTATAACACCAAGATTATTTTCACCATGTCCCAACATAGGGCCAAAATATCTATTTATAATATTTATTTTGCTTGCTTATAGTTTCGTAGGCTACCTTGCTTATGTTTGTACCTAAACCTTTCAGAGAATGGCAAATGGAAAACTTATCCCACCATTAGGCCAATAGTTATTGTTTATCTTCACATTTTTAGTTGTACTCTCACTAGTATTGATGATCTAATATTTAGTCTTTAGATATTAAGGAGATAAACAAAGTATGACTAGAGGAGTAATACCTAGAAGCAAGTTGCATGAATGTATGGTCACCAAAAATATGGTATCATAGTAAATCCTAAGGAGATGATAGCCAGGAAGACACGAACTAAGCTCGAGGATCAGTTACTGGAGCCAGAAACTTTTAGCCTAGTAAGATGTTAAAGGTACATGACTAATTAGTTGAGCATTTATCGAGGATAAAATTTATGGGATATGAAAATAGAAAAGTATATATAAATGTTGAAATTTGAATTGAAATTTAAGGATGATGATGATGATATATATAAAAAAAATTAATACGAAGGTATCAGAAGTTATCAAGCTGGTAATGTAGAGTTGCATGATGAAATCGAGGATTATGACGAAAAATGTTGAACTTAAGGTATAAATTAAATTGGGGATTGTAAAACCCCTAAATTTTTACTATTTTTTTATTATTAAATTGGGTACTGATTTAAAATTTTGTATTGTACGTCGCGTAGTCGTATTGTACGTCACGCACAAAATTTTATTTTCGTAATTGTTCGACGAGTGCGAATATGTGCGAGCGTACATAATTTTTTGGAAAATATTTTTTTATTTTTATAGTTCAAATAATATAATAATTATTTGTATTTATATTCGCTTAAAGTTGTGTGAGATGACCAAAATCTTATTATTTATTATTAGTGGTAATTTAGAAAACTATTTTATATTCCTTGCATATGAGGTACATTAAATTAAATTTATATTTTTTTATTTTTCAAAATTATTAATATTAATTTATTATTTGAAAAGATATTTAAAAATATTATTATTTTCAAAATTATTATTTGGTATTTTGAAAAATATGTTTCGAAGTTATTGTGGCAATTTAAATTTTGAATTGATTTATGGATCTATTTAAATAATTAAATTAATCTATGTTTGAAAGTTGAGTTATCTTATTTAATTTTAAAAAAAGACAAATTTAAATTAGATTTAAATTATATTTAATTTGAATTTGGATTTGATTATGGATTTAAATTAATAGATGAATTATTATTTTTGGGTTTAAATATTCCTAATCCTATCCAATTGGGAATTTCCACATCCTATAAATAGACAGGTACCCTCCATTATTTTTCCATAAGCCAAATTGTACCACAAATATTTTCAACCACCGTACATCGTGTCCGTGTCCCCTCCCGTCTTATTCCATATTTACATTTATATTATCATCTGCGTGTCGGACAACCCCCGACACGAACCAAATATCAAAACCTAAGCCTAAACCCGACCCCAGCCATCCATCTTCCGTATGGCCTCCCCTCGGCTTCCCGTATCAAATAGACCACAGACACCAGGCCCTTCCTCGACCATCACGCCTTCTCTCTGACCGTTCACCACCAGCCCATAACCCCCATTACTGTCATCACCACCCGTACCGTGGCACCCCGTCATCATCACCACTCCCAGCCCGTCTTTTTTCGACCGTCATTGAACCCACATCACGGCCATACATAAACCAGCCACCGCCAGCCTCCATCACCGTAGTCCCAACCACCATAACCTAAACAGAAACCACCAAGAAGGAGGAGGGGGAAAAACCCTCACCTGACTCCGGCCAATCCGGCGACAGTCGCTCCTGCGCCACGCGAACGGTGCCTACCCGTTCCTGTGGATCGGGCACCGTCGTAGCCTTCGCTTGTGTCACCACCGGTTCCTTCCACCGGCGTGCTCGGCGCCACCACGAGAACGCCGCCGAAGCCGTCGAGCCATCAGCGTCCACCGCCGGTGGATCAGCCGCAGCTCCGTCGACCCACCGCCTCTTCTCCTCAAAAATCCCTCTACTCCTCCTCTTCCGCGTCCTCACCTTTCCGCCGGAGCTCCGCCCGACCGGCGACTCCCCAAACCTCCGACTCCCTTCTCCTCCGCTTCCCGAGATCCTCGTAGCCGTCGATGATCCCTCGCCGACTCTCCGCCTCTCCCCGTTCCTCTCCCGACCGCCTCTCCTTTCCTCCTCGTCGTCGTGCCCTAGCCGCCGGCGCTTCCCCTCTCCTCAACGCCACCGCATCTGCTCCTACCGCAGGTAGATCAGCGCCCGCCGTCGGTCGACTTTCCCGCTCCTTCTCCCTCTCTCCCCCTCAAACCCTCTCCTGGCTCACTCTTATCCCTCTCCTTAGCCCCCTCTCTGATCTCACTAATCAATTGGCGCTGGTGTTTCTTCGAGAGAAGAGAAGGGATTAGGGTGTTTTAATCTATTATTATTAATATTATTTGCTTACTAAGATATTTTATATATTATGATTATTATTATATTATTATTATTATTATTTTATTATTATTATTATTATTATATTATTATTATTACTATCACTATCATTATTATATTATCATTATCATTATCATCATATTATTATTATTATTATTATTTATTATTATTATTACATTATTATATTTAGTAGCATAAAACTTGTTATTGCACAAATAGTGCTACCAATAGTTTTTCACTATCTATATTATTATTATTGTTTATTTTTACAAAAGAAACGATTGCGCCATATAATATTATCATTAGATAATATTACTAGAGTTGCTACTGTTGTTATTGGGGTTTATTATTTAGAAATATTATTGATCTTTTGCTCTTAATGATATTATATATATCTATATATTAAATATTTTCAAAGATTGTATTCGTGATAAATATATAGTATTGGGCTTGGCCCTACATGTAATTTCAAATCGGGTTTGGGTTTTTATTTATTATTTGGTATTATATAGGGTTGTAATATTTTCTACAAGAAAGTTATAGTTTTGATATAAAGATAATTTTTTTATGACTTTCAAGTATTTATCTAAAACTGTTTTACTAATAGAAATATAGTATTTTTAATATAATAGATATTTTCAAAATAGTTATATATATTTATTTCTATAAATTTTCTTCGATATAATCTTATCCATGATCAATTGTTCGTTTCTTATCTTCTTCCAAATCTCGAGCTTATTTATATCGTCCCTAGCCAAATTGACTATTCCGGACTCAATGACATAACCTGTGCCACCATCAGAGGTCACCTTGTGTAGTTATCACACTGAAGACGCAGTTCGTGCCACCATGATTATTGCAGCACATCAGGCATCCTACCAGGCAAGACACCTTACCATTTGCTGTTTAATTATTTTAGCTCATATTTCATGCATTACTTATTTTTTTATGCAAAATAAACTGTGATACATGGCATAACCTGTTAGAACTTACTGTTCATTTTTTCCTGCTATGTATTATTTTTCTTACACATTAAACCTAGATTTAAGGGACCACCTTTGGTGTTGCATTCATGGCCTTGACACGTTGTACCACGAAGTTGTGTGTCGCATGTAGAACACGGAAGTACGTAATGGCTGGCCACCAGTACGTACAAGCCGTGAGATAGGAATAACCGCTAATAGAGGTTGCATGCTAGTTTGACTTAGCGGTTATAGAGGTTTTGTGTTGTGGATACAACACAGTAGGCATTGGGCGGAGAGGACAATTTCTTAGCGTATGGGCTTCGATGCACTTCCCTTGTGACCCGGACTCTCGCTGGAGATACGGGGTTGATGATCCATGATTACTGACGGCCACTGACGATTCTGCGGAACGTCATGCTCTTACTGATGGGGCCTTTGGTGTCCAAGGGGGGACTATGTCGATCCTATTCAGCCAGGGCCCATGCGTAGGAAGGATTGTTCTTAACTACATTTCACTTAGAACGGTTAGGTACCTTTATCCGTTAGGTACGAGTACTTTTGGTTTGGGTACTGTATCTGACCGTGGCTTGGAACAATAACTTGTCGTAGATTAGTTCGTCACATCTTGTCCTTGTTTGGTTGTAGGTGTGACTTACTACTTCGATGAGAAGGTATTGAACCTTGTTGGGGTCCGGATACCATATTGGATCATAGCATGGAAAGATACGTCACCGTGAATTAGTTTACCATCTCATGTCCTTGTTTGGTTGGGGGGATGGTACGCTCGTTCAATAGGTGTGTATTGGACCATGTTATAATTCAATTGACTTTTATTTGAGCAATATTTATTCAGTTTATATGGCATGATATTATGTGTCTTGTTACGTCCCTCTGAGGACCTGGTTATCTCTCCAGGTGTGTCTTGTCTTTCGCAGGTGTTCTAGCTTTAGCTATGATTATCGCTATCTCTTCGAGGATGATTGCACTTGGATCGTCTTCGCTTCGTTCGCCCCAAAAATCATATCTTTTCTCATGTATTTTTCCTTTACTTGTTGGTAGTATGTTGTCTCCGCCCAACCTTGTATCAAGACAATTCATTATCTTATATGATCTTTTATCATTTTTTTGTGTGGATGAGATTAGTTATGGTTCTACTGCTTTTTACAGCTTATGTATTCGTACGAGGTTTTCATATATGGAGTGTACTTCGTATGAATACAGCTGGCATGTCTACGTTCCTAGTCCTACGTATTTTGGGACTGGGGCGTTACATGTTTTTGTGGTGGCCCATGCAGGTCAAGATAAATTATTTGGTTACTTTACCGTACCAAGCAAGCCTGCGAATAGGATTAGAAGTCTAGGATCTCATCCACATACTTGATTTTTTTTCTCAATTCCATATTCGATCGACTCATCGATTGCATCTTGTTTGATTCCTTTTATCAAAATTCTTAACCTTCATGCTTGCTAGAGATTGACCCTACTAGTTAGATGTCCCAAACACCCTTAGTTTAATTCTTTTAAGTTGGGTAGAATGCCTTATGACCTAGCAAACCCTTTGTCCTTGTGACCTATATTAGTAAATTTACTTAGATCCTAGAATTTAGAGGACCCTAACCCATCTAGTCAACCAAAGACTTGGACAAGAAGACTATGATGACTATATGAAGACCACCACATGACATGACTTATATCCTTTAGAAGTTCGAACCAATTTCTACTTTCTTCCAATCTTAGTCTCTCGTGCCTATGTTTTTACCACCTTGACTAATGTTGCTACTATAATCTAGTTTTTGCAAACTCATCCATTTATCGAGTTTGTTCATGACATATGCTATTGAGCGCTCACTAGCCTATTGTCTAATCAGAACCGGTGCATAATGGTCTGATCAACCAAGTGCACTTTGGTTCGCTTTTGTCTATTATTCTACGTGGATGGGACATAATTAAAATTGGCCTTTAGAATCCTATCCACGACTGCCTTGACAATTTTTTGAAATTATTCGGTCGTCTTTGCACCACGTATTGCATTCGATAATATCATCTTTTGAACTCCCTATTGCATTCGCTTTCACTTATTTTAGAAGGACGATAGCGTTATATAGAACTTCTTCTAGCCATCCTATCGATTACGACCATATCATATATTTTTCTATAATCTAGATCGCAATTTCTTACGACATAATTTTGTTGAAACATTGTCATTGTTTGTTCCCCACTGATACCCTTGTGTCTTCTCACCCCCTACAAATTCTTAATTTCGAGGACGAAATTTTTTTAAGTTGGGTAGGATGTAAAACCCCTAAATTTCTACTAATTTTTTATTATTAAATTGGGTACTGATTTAAAATTTTGTATTGTACGTCGCGTAGTCGTATTGTACGTCGCGCACGAAATTTTATTTTCGTAATTGCTCGACGAGTGCGAATATGTGCGAGCGTACATAATTTTTTGGAAAATATTTTTTATTTTTATAATTCAAATAATATATAATAATTATTTGTATTTATATTTCGCTTAAAGTTGTGTATTGAGATGACCAAAATCTTATTATTTATTTATTAGTGGTAATTTAGAAAACTATTTTATATTCCTTACGTATGAGGTACATTAAATTAAATTTATATATTTTATTTTTCAAAATTAATATTAATATTTTATTATTCGAAAAGATATTTAAAAATATTTATTATTTTCAAAATTATTATTATTGGTATTTTGAAAAATATGTTTGGAAGTTATTGTGGCAATTTAAATTTGAATTAATTTTATGGATCTATTTAAATAATTAAATTAATATCTATGTTTGAAAGTTGAGTTATATTTGATTTTAAAACAAAGATGAATTTAAATTAGATTTAAATTGGATTTAATTTGAATTTGGATTTTATTATGGATTTTAAATTAATAGATGAATTATCTATGTTTGGGTTTAAAATATCCCTAATCCTATCCAAATGGGAATTTCCACATCCTATAAATAGGCAGGTATCCTCCTTATTTTCCACAAGCCATAATTGTACCACAAATATTTCAACCACCGTGCATCGTATCCGTGTCCCCTCCCCGTCTTATTCCATATTACATTTACATTATCATCTGCGTGTCGAACAACCCCCGACATGAACCAAATATCAAAACCTAAGCCTAAACCCGACCCCAGCCATCCATCTTCCGCATGGCCTTCCCTCGGCTTCCCGTATCAGACAGACCACAGACACCAGGCCCTTCCTCGACCATCATGCCTCCTCTCTCGACCGTTCACCACCAGCCCATAACCACCATTACTGTCATCACCACCGCACCATGGCCACCATCTCCGTCATCATCACCACTCCCAGCCCGTCTTTTCCCGACCGTCCATTGACACCCAAATCACGGTCACACATAAACCAGCCACCGCCAGCCTCCATCACCGTAGTCCCAACCACCACAACCCAAACAGAAACCACCAAGAAGGAGGAGGGGGAAAAACCCTCACCTGACTCCGGCCAATCCGGCGATAGTCGCTCCTGCGCCACCGCGAACCGGTGCCTCTCCCTGTGGATCGGGCACCGCCGTAGCCTTCCGCTTGTGTCACCACCGGTTTCTTCTGCCGGCGTGCCCGACGCCACCACGAGAACGCGCGCCGAAACCCGCCGAGCCATCAGCGTCCACCGCGGTGGATCAGCCGCAGCCGCCGACCCACCGCCTCTTCTCCTCAAAAACCCCTCTACTCCTCTTCTTCCGCGTCCTCACCTCTCCGCCGGAGCTCCGCCCGACCGGCGACTCCCCAAACCTCCGACTCCCTTCTCCTCCGCTCTTCCGAGATCCTCCGCCGAGCCATCGATGAGCCCTCGTCGACTCTCGCCTCTCCCCGTTCCTCTCCCGACCGCCTCTCCTTCCTCCTCGTCGCTGTGCCATAGCCGCCGGCGCTTCCCTCTCCTCAACGCCACCGCATCTGCTCCCACCGCCGGTAGATCAGCGCCCGCCGCCGGCCGACTTTCCCGCTCCTTCTCCCTCTCTCTCTCCCCCTCAAACCCTCTCATGGCTCACTCTTCTCCCTCTCCTTAGCCCCCTCTTGATCTCACTAATCAATTGGCGCTGGTGTTCTCTTCGAGAGAAGAGAAGGGATTAGGGTGTTTTAATCTATTATTATTAATTTTTTGCTTACTGAGATATTTTTATTATTATATATTATTATTATTATTATTATTATATTATTATTAGATTATTTATTATTATATTATTATTATTATTTATCATTATCATTATCATTATTTTTATTATTATTATACTATATTATTATTATATTATTATTATTATTATATTATTATTATTATTATAATTATTATAATTATTATTTTAGTAGCATATAAAACTTGTTTTGCACAAATTGTACTACAATAGTTTTTATCTATATTATTATTTATTATATTTTTATAAAAGAAACGATTGCGCCATATATATTATCATTAGGTAATATTACTAGAGTTGCTACTGTTGTTATTGGGGTTATTATTTAGAAATATTATTGATCTTTTGCTCTTAATGTATTATATATATCTATATATTAAATATTTTCAAAGATTGTATTCGTGATAAATATAGTATTGGGCTTGGCCCTACATGTAATTTCAAATCGGGTTTGCGTTTTATTTATTATTTGGTATTAAATAGGGTTGTAATATTTTCTACAAGCAAGTTATAGTTTTGATATAAAGATAATTTTTTATGACTTTCAAGTATTTATCTAAAACTGTTTTACTAATAGAAATATAGTATTTTCAAAATAATAGATATACTTTCAAAAATAGTTATATATATTTATTTTTATAAATTTTCTTCGATTATATAATCTTATCCATGATCAATCGTTCATTTCTTATCTTCTTCCAAATCTCGAGCTTATTTATATCGTCCCTAGCCAAATTGACTATTCCGGACTCAATGACATAACCTGTGCCACCATCAGAGGTCACTTGTGTAGTTATCACACCGAAGTCGCAGTTCGTGCCACCATGATTATTGCAGCACATCAGGCATCCTACCAGGCAAGACACCTTGTCATTTATTGTTTAATTATTTTAGCTCATATTTCATGCATTACTTATTTTCTTTATACAAAATAAACTGTGATACATGGCATAACCTGTTAGAACTTACTGTTTTTTCTGCCATGTATTATTTTCTTACACATTAAACCTAGATTTAAGGGACCACCATTGTGTGTTGCATTCATGGCCTTGACACGTTGTACCACGAAGTTGTGTGTCGCATGTAGAACACGGAAGTGCATGATTGGCTGGCCACCAGTACGTACAAGCCGTGCGATAGGAATAACCGCTAATAGAGGTTGCATGCTAGTTTGACTTAGCGGTTATAGAGGTTTTATGTTGTGGATACAACACAGTAGACATTGGGCGGGGAGGACAATTCCTTAGCGTATGGGCTTCGATGCACTTCCCTTGTGACCCAGACTCTCCGCTGGAGATACGGGGTTGATGACCCATGATTACTGACGGCCACTGACGATTCTGCGGAACGTCATGCTCTTACTGATGGGGCCGCTGGTGCCCAAGGGGGGACTATGCCGATCCTATTCAGCCAGGGCCCATGCATAGGAAGGATTGTTCTTAACTACATTTCACTTAGAACGGTTAGGCACTTTATCCGTTAGGTACGAGTACTTTTGGTTTGGGTACTTGTATCTGACCGTGGCTTGGAAAATAACTTGTCGCAGATTAGTTCGTCACATCTTATCCTTGTTTGGTTGTAGGTGTGACTTACTACTTCGATGAGAAGGTATTGAACCTTGTTGGGGTCCGGATACCATATTGGATTCATAACATGGAAAGATACGTCACCGTGAATTAGTTTACCATCTCATGTCCTTGTTTGGTTGGGGGGATGGTACGCTCGTTCAATAGGTGTGTATTGGACCATATATATAATTCAATTGACTTATTATTTGAGCAATATTTATTCAATTTATATGGCATGATATTATGTGTCTTGTTACGTCCCTCTGAGGACCTGGTTATCTCTCCAGGTGTGTGCTCTTGTCTTTCGCAGGTGTTCTAGCTTTAGCTGTGATTATCGCTATCTCTTCGAGGATGATTGCACTTGGATCGTCTTCGCTTCGTTCGCCCAAAAATCATATCTTTTCTTATGTATTTTTCCTTTACTTGTTGGTAGTGGATTTGTCTCCGCCCAACCTATTGTATCAAGACAATTTATTATCTTTATATGATATCTTTTATTCATTATTTTGTGTGGATGAGATTAGTTATGGTTCTACTGCTTTTTACAGCTTATGTATTCGTACGAGGTTTCCATATATTGGAGTGTACTTCGTATGAATACAGCTGGCATGTCTACGTTCCTAGTCCTACGTATTTTGGGACTAGGGCGTTACAGGGATGATGATCGGCAAATAAGAATATGAATTAGAGAGATACAGATTTTATCAAATCGAATTTGGAAATAAAGATTGTGAAATTATAAGTGTTACGAGGGTAAGTGAATGTGATATATATACTATTGACAAGAAAATAAAGAATGGGGACGAAATAATATTATCAAGGTTGGTCGAATCCGAGGGATTCAAGGATAAAGTAAGATCAAAGGAAGGGCTGGAATTAAATCTTGTACAAAAAAGCTCAGATTTAAAATTTGGATCAAATATGTTGGAGTTGGTGGAAATAGAAATCTAAATAGATTATATGGCTGATAATGGGTTAAGAGATTTCATAGATACATCCTCCCAAACTCAGTTAATTTGAGGAAAATCGAACATGTATTCTAGAACAGTATTCTTCACCAGATATCATACTTTTCTGTGACTTGTTCCTGTATTAATTTATTTTAAACCTATTACCATTTCCATCACACTAGTTTGACATATTATTCTATGCTTCTTTTATAAATCTAGGATATAGTTGTGATTAAAAAATTTATAGTAGAATTCTAGATAGATGTGAGAAGACTATGATAAGAGGGGTCATAAATAGGTATCATGGGTTACCAAGGATAATTTTGACAAACGAAACCTCATCATGGATAAAATAATAGGATTTCAGGAATCAAGAAATTTTGAGGATTTCAACTTTAGAACGAAATTATGCAAGATTACTGAGATAGAATTTTGCAAACATATGAAAGTTAAGTTTTGGAAGAATAGAGTTTGGTATTCTTTTGGATGAAGCCTTAGGTATTTTGACAATTTTGAATTTTATGATTAAAGAAAGAGTTATGAAAGATAGAGGAAGTCGTAGGTAGAGTTAGCGAGAAAAGTCTAGGTTTTGGTAAGATTCCCCCCATGGAGGAAGTGAATTTGGATAAATATAAACATGAGAATATGATGATCAAGTAAAATAATACTTGACGGGGATCAACTTTTATGATTAGATGACTATTGTACCCAGAAGGGACGGATATAACCATAGAAATAATAACACGAGCAATGTAATGATAAGTTCTAGAGAAGGAATAAGTAGTGAGAAATTGAGATAGACCATTAGCATGCAACTTTGGAAGGAGCAATTGGTTTTACAATTTTTACCAAATATTGGATACTCATATTAGTTATGGTAAGAAGGATTGAGATTTTGTGATTTTTTGCTAATGTGTTTGGATGAGAACGATTGATAGGTGCATGGTTAAAGATTAAAATTTGATTAGTGATTATAATTTGTCAATTGATTTCAAGAATTGAAAATTCTCGAATATAGGTCATGGATCAACTTTAAATAATTTTCTAAGGATTTACTATGACAAGTGAAGATTGTGAACTTTGATGTAGTCAGTTTTGGAAGAATGACTGACAATTGGAAATTGGTATCCGTAAAATGATTTGATCGAGAGAACTACTTGAAATTGAAATACATTTGGCATACGGATGGAAAAATGGATTTAGACGATTTATGATTCCAAATAGATTTAGTTTAATACCTTGACAGTTGTCTTAGTTTTCTGTAGATACTGAGAGTTCGGCTAGTTTAGCGAGTTAGAGATTGGTTTTTGCATGGGGATTAATAGGATGGTATCTTGTAAGTTTTTTTTCATACATATTATATATGTTGACCTTTGAAATGGTGATACGATATTCTCTTTATTCCCTTTGATCATCACTAAGTCCTCAATGAAAATATCCTATCTGATTACATTTCTATCATAGCTTTGTTATTCTAATCACCCTCGCTATCCTACTATCATACAACTTGTTGATTTTTTTTCCTGAGTCACAAACCCTTATATCCAATTCTAATTTAATTTGGAATTTTAGTCCATGATCTCAGAAGATTCTATTACTTTTTGCCTTTTCAACAAAATGTTCACGTTCGTTTCTTTCTTGCTTTTTCTGTTTTACGAGACTTCATTTTATTTTCTCCTATTTATGATCATTTTTAATCGTACCTAGATTTTTCTCGTGCCTAAAATAATTTTGATCACAATAATATTACAACTCTATCTCAGATCATATATAGATAATTCTGATCATGCCTATATTTTATCATTGTATCTTGATATCATGCCTAGAATTCGTTCGTGTCTGATGTTTTAAATCTAGAATGATTTATAGCAAAGATTTATGGAGTACATGAGTTTTGGGATAAGATGAGATAAAGATGAACACTTGTGATTTGAATCAAGGAAGGGATAATTAATGATGTGAATACCAAGCAAATTGACATTGTAGATTAGAGGTTGTTAATGATAAGCAGGGAGATGCACTATAGGAAGATGCATGATGAATCAGAAGATTATATAAAGGACGACCGAAACAAAAAAAAATTTGAACTTAAGGTTGTGTGACTAATTGAGGATGGCAATCGTAT
>JANAVB010011245.1:47500-100106 GCA_029216955.1 Iris pallida | reverse complement strand
TTGATATCCATTTTCTTGGTTTCTTCCATCAAACCCATCACCTCACTATGGCTGAAGCAGTGGAAGAAAGTCGGGTTGCAGGTGTCGTGTTCCTTAGCCTTTTTTACGATTAAGGAAGAGATAGGTCAACCACTTGGATGAGTAGCAAGTGCCAGAAGAACCACTCTTATAAAATATGGAGCATATGTTGTAGTGGCATAGAAGTTCATCAAAAAAGGCCACCATCTCTGCATTCTCGCGACGTAGTCTATCTAACTCGTCGTTGGTCAGAACATATTCCTCATAAGGAAAGTCTCCTGTTGGTAGGCATGAGATATATTTCATCTCATGAAGGGCCAATCCAATTTCCCCGAAGGGTGTCATGAATGTCCCTGTCCTGTAATTGTACCTCTCTGCCAAGGCCAGAAACAGATGAGGATTTGGAAGGAATTCATATACGGTAGCATATACCGCATCATACAGATCAATCTCTTTCAGCTTGACTTCAAACTGGGTCAATATCCAGTTAGTTATGCAACTCCATCTTTTGATGTCTGGATTCACCAGACCTGTCAGCCGGATATCCTGATCCGGGTATCTACCCTCGGCCTTCGCATATTCATTTGCGAATATTGGAACTCTAACTGGGAGCATTAGAGAAGAATTCTCCGGCGGAATGCAACCGGGCTTCAATCCTCTAAGTACAATGCTGTAAGTCGCAGAGGTGCTATAGAACATGTCTCTGCTATTTGGGCCCTTTTTGGCACAAATCCTCCCCGTTCTTGCTTGTTGAAGGGGAGTAATGTCCCATTCCATCTTCCTGGGATGGCTTGCATGGGCATATCGGGATAAAGGGAGACATCTAGCAATGTCTGGCAACAAAATTAATTTCTCCTTCTGTTGGAAAACTCTTTGTTCAATACGAAGTCTTGGCTGAGAACTTCTATCAATAGCTTCGCCAAAAAGAAACATGGGTTTCTTGTGAGTAACGGCATCAGCAGACTGCAAGAGTTGCCCGTTCATCAGACTCAGCAAAGTCTCATTATCCTGTGCTGTCAGTATGGCCTGACGGGAGGATGGCAAAGCATAATGCGGGAAATGCACATGTGACAAGTCTTCCTTGTATTCTGACTCAGAAAGAGTTCCCACAAAATGTTCATAATCAGGATCTTCTCTGGTCTCAACTGCATCAAAACAGATAAAGATCAATACAAGTCAATTCAAAAGACTCTGTTTTTAGAACGTCAGATTGCGCAATCCTCAGATTGCGCTGGCATAGCTTGCGCAAACATCAGATTGCGTTGGCTCATATCATGCAAACATCAAGTTGCGCATCTCATCAGGGTGCGCAAAGCAACAGTTTGTGCAGACTTTCCTGCGCAAATCAGCCGATTGCGCTGACTTCCTGCCAGCGCAATTCAACAGATTATGCACAGGAAAGCAGCCTTCATAAAAATGAAGACTGATGAGTTATGCAACCGAAACCCTAAAAAGGGTGGCGCAGTATGAACTCATCTCTTTTAAGAGATGAGTTTCGAAGATCAAAGAAGTCGAATCACCCTAAAAAGGGTTTTCGATCGGTCAAACAACCTCTCAGAGCGGGGTGCGCGGTCTCGTGGCGAGAAGCACGCGGCGCAGTTCGAGAAGACTCGGCGGGGGCCTTGCCCTTGTCGGCGGCGGTGTTGGAGCAGTCGAGGAGCCATTGGTCGTCGGAGAGGAAGGCTGAAAAACGAAGAGCTCGAAGTTTTTCTCTCTCAAAAGCAAAGAACGAAAGCTAGTAAAGAATATTTCTAAGTTTGAAGAGACTATTTATAGTTTTCGAAAGATGAAACGGCTGCCTTAGATTGCGCCTGAAATTTTGGGGCTAATCCCTTCGATTGCGCAGACATCTCACCATCGTGCGCAACTTGATTTGAATTTCAAAATTCAAAGTATTTCAAAACTTTGAATAAATCAACTTTCGAAAACTTTGAAGGGGGTCTTGTAGGTCCTAAAAAATCAAGTTGCATCAATCAACAAAGTCAAAGAATCAAGATATACATCATTCAAGTGAACTGCGCAGACAACAGATTGCGCAGTCATCCAATTGCGCAGACCAGACTTGCGCACGCACCCGATTGCGCAAGCTGACGTGGCAGAGTCATCATTACCTGACAACCAAATCAGATCTCTGACAGCTGACAGGCGCAAAAGACGAGGAAACCGTTCGTTTCTCTGTACAGCACAGTGCTCGAGGACAGCTGTCCAGTCTTGGGCGCAATCCATTTCCTGCGCAGTCCATCTATGCGCAATCTATCTCATGCGCAACCCAGTTCATGCGCAACCCAGTTCATGTGCAGTCTGATGCTTGCGCACTCCATCAAAGTAACTGACAAATGTACACGTGGCCTTCATGCCATCAATTACTCAGTACGTGGTAACTACCTATGCACGACCATGCGTGTTTCAATCAGAAGATGCCAAGTGTCCAAGACAGGTGGCCCATGATCAAGTAACTGCCTGTGTAGTCCAGCCTCTGCGCAATCCAAGCTCTGCGCAATCCATCTTGCACAATTCCAGAATAACTGAAAGTTAGTTATTTCCAGAACTCTATAAATAGAGTTTCAAGTCTTCATTTCAAAGGGATCAGAGATATATCAGATCACACACAGAGAGATTATTCTCTTCAGAGAGTTCAGGAGTTCTTGCTAAAGTGCTGCTGCATTCTTCAGAGGCTTTTGCCTTCAGTTCATCAGAGGCTTTCTGTCTTCAATTCATCAGAGACTATCGTCTTCAGCTTCAAAGGTTATCGTCTTCAAAGTTCACATCGTCCAAGGGATAAAGCAATCGTCATATAGATTGGATTCCTATAGTTGTACTTTCCCAGAATTCAAATTGTAATCTTCTTTTACAAAAGTTTGTATAAACAACTTTTTGTTTTTGCAAACACGGTGGTTTCTCGATTTACAGCGACGCTTTTGGCCGGGGTCTGGGTTGTGTACTTCAGCAGCACGGGAAGGTGATTGCCTATGCATCTAGGCAGTTACGTCCTTCATGAGAAGAACTACCCGACTCACGATCTGGAGTTAGCCGCTGTCATCTTTGTCCTGAAAATTAGTGTAAGCACTATCTGTACAGGAGAGCGGGTTGAGATCTTTACTGATCACAAGAGCTTGAAGTACGTGTTCACTCAGAAGGAGCTGAACATGCGGCAGAGACGTTAGCTTGAGCTGATGAAGGATTTCGACATCGCCTTACAGTACCATCCAGGGAAGGCCAACGTAGTTACAGATGCCTTGAGTAGGTATCCAGTGGCTATGTATCTGACAGGAGACCGTCATCTTTTGGCTGACCTAGACAGTTTGGGAATCGAGGTGATTATTCCGGGCATGGAGGTGACAGATGTGGGATTTACAGATTCAGTCTAAGTTGATGGACAGAGTCAGATCAGCACAGTATGATGATGTTGCCCTGAGGTGCATCAGGGAGCAGGTACAGACAGGGCTGCTTGATGATTTCTCTATTACCGAAGATGGGTCGCTGCGGCACGGTGCTAGACTGTGCATTCCGAGTGGGGAGCTTCAGGAGGAGGTTCTTCAGGAGGCTCATCGCTCTCAGTACTCTATGCATCCTGGTGCCAACAAGATATACAGAGATCTGAGAGAGCACGTTTGGTGGTACGGCATGAAGCGCGAGGTAGCTCAGTTCGTATCTCGCTGCTTGGTTTGTCAGCAGGTGAAGGCCGAGAGGCAGATGCCTGGTGGGTTGCTACAGCCACTACCCATTCCAGAGTGGAAGTGGGAGCACATCACCATGGACTTTGTGTCCGAACTTCCACGATCTCTAGGAGGAAAAGATGCGATTTGGGTCATAGTTGATAGATTGACCAAATTGGCCCACTTTTTGCCTTTCAAGGTAGGATTGTCTACGGAGAGGTTGGCAGAGCTGTATGTTCGTCAGATCGTGCGATTACATGGGGTTCCTGTGAGCATAGTTTCAGATCGGGATATCCGTTTCACTTCCCACTTCTGGAGGAGTTTGCAGGCTAGCTTGGGCACCTCGCTCAAGTTTAGTACCGCTTATCACCCCCAGACAGACGGGCAGTCGGAGAGGACTATCCAGACCTTGGAGGATATGCTTTGCACGTGTGTGCTAGATTTCGGGGGTTCTTGGGAGGATCATCTTCACCTGGTAGAGTTTGCTTACAACAACAGCTATCAGGCCAGTATAGAGATGTCGCCATTTGAGGCTCTATACGGACGGAGATGTCGTACTCCCTTGATATGGGACGATATTGGCAAGAGAGTGCTGCTTGGACCGGAGATGGTGGTGGATGCAGCTGAGAAGGTCAGGCTGATTAGAGACAGACTTTGGGTGGCTCAGGATAGGCAGCGGCATTGGGCCGATAGCCACCGGAGACCGTTAGAGTTCGAGGTTAGTTTCAGTTCCTGTTTGTGATTGTTTATCATTTGTCTGTCATGTGTTCTGAGTTTGTTTTATGTCTAGGCTGGTGCTTTGGTGTTCCTGAAGATTTCTCCGACACGGGACACGATTCGCTTTGGCGGAGACGGGAAGCTTAGTCCGCGCTACATCGGACCTTTCACCATCCTTGAGAGGGTCGGTGCAGTGGCTTACTGGCTAGACTTGTCGCCTACGCTAGAGGGGGTACACAACGTGTTCCATGTGTCGCAGCTGAGACGGTACGTGGCGGATCCCAGCCATGTATTGGACCATTCAGCGATCGAGGTGGGGCCTACTCTTAACTATCCAAAGCAGCCAGTGGAGATTCTGGATCGTAGGGAGAAGGTGCTCCGAAACCAGGTCATACCCTTGGTTCGCGTTGCATGGAGGCATCACTCTCCAGGTGAGTCTACCTGGGAGAGAGAGGACGACATGCGGGAGCATTTCCCTTATCTCTTCGAGCCCTGAGGTATAATTTTGTTCTGCATGTGATTCAGTGTATGTTATTTTAATTTTGAGGACAAAATTTTTTTAAGGTGGATAGTTTTGTCACCCCCAGTTTCATGAACAGGGGTATTTTGGTAATTTTCTACTTTAAAATTATTTTGGAATTATTGTTTCGATTAACAAAATGCCTTGGAGGAATTGGCTTTTGAAAACAAAAACAAGAAGAAAAAGTACAAGAAGTACAAATTCGATTCTGGGAAAGTATTGCTATGGAAGTCTGATTCGTAAATGATCACTTTGTTCCTTGGACCATATGATGATGATGAAGATCACTGCTTGAAGTAGAACAATTTGGAAGAACTAATGCACCAGAAAGGTATCGACGCACTTGGGCACTGATGGCGAGGCCCAATGCTTTCCTGCTTTGCTTCACTTTGTTCTGGAAAAAAAGTTGAAGAAGGATGCTCTAGAGAATCAAAATCTCGAAGCTCTGATCTCTGTATTCTCTCATGTCTCTCTCTCTGTCTGTCTCTCTCTGTCTGTCTCTGTGTCTGTTGTATGAGAAAAATGAGTCTATTTATAGACTGGGGCTTTCGTGCGTAAAAGAGCATCAACATCTGTCTTTACGCTAACAACTGCCCTCCACGATCAGAATCATCCTCTGTATATGCTGACACGTGTCCCATCATTTCAGTAAGAATAGGATACATGTACACACGTTCTTCGAAATATGTGGCATAAAGACCACGTAGGCACAACACGTTCCAAACTGGCCAGAACGAATAGGGCGTAAAAGGATGAGCGTAAACTAGCTCTGTCATAGGTTTCCAGCGTTGAATAACCTTGAGCGTAAAATGGCTCAAATAGACTTCATGCACACATTGTTTTTTATGAGCGTAAGGACTCATGTAAACCTCCATACGTAAAAGAAACCATTCAGTGAGCGTAAAGTAGCTCGATCTCTATAAACGACAACAATGGTCTTTGTATGAGACAAATTCCATTGAACTCTGTGGTAAATGCCATCATTGATATCTTCATGTCAAAGTCTGCATTAAATGCGAGATTTGATAGCCTTTGTCCAGTGTGAAAGAGGCTGCTCAATCCTTGGCGTAAAATCACCGGTGCAGACCCAAGCGTAAAGTGATCAATCTGCTTAGGCGTAATACAATTAGTCTTGTCTTGGGCGTAAAGAAATTACCCGTTCTGTTAGGCGTAAAGCAGGCCACTTACGAATGAGATGACTCTTTCTTTGAAGCACTTTTTACGCTCCTACAAGACCCCCTTCAAAGTTTTCAAATATCTCCAAAATTTGAAACACTTTGAACAGCAGCGTAAAAGTTGAGATTTGATGAGCGCAAAATTCGGGATATGCAACAGTCATCCGCGTAAGAGCGGGGATATCCAACAGTCAGCGTAAAGTTCAAGAGAGAAGAAATAATGTCGGTCAACACTTAACCGTCACAATAAATTTTCTTCTTCGTAACTTTCAAATGTATCTTCATCTTCCTGAGTGAGCGGTTTCCGATGAGGAATGTGAAGAGTTATTTTAATTTGTATAAATAAGGACCAACTCTTTACTTTTAATGTTCATCCTCATAGTTGATATGGCGCCAAAGAAAGAGCCAATTGTTGAGGGGGCTTCGGTCGCCAGGCTTAACCTCGAGATAGAGAACGAGCGAGCGCAAAATCTTCTAGAGTGCTTTGGGCTGACCCCAGCGGTCTTCAGTCGTATTGATGGTGGTCCTTCAATTGCATACGAGGGACCGGATGACGCGGAAGCATTCCTTCGTCTGATGCGTCGCTCTGGGATTCACAATATGCGTGAGTTGGGTGCATCCCTTTGTCAACCCAAAGAATAATAATATTCTGTGTACTGCGACTTTTATATGTAGGGATCCGCTCCCATCTTTTATAAATAAAATATTTGATGTTTTAACCCCATCTATGAACGCGCATTTGTTTATGCACTTCTGTTGACTGCTTCCGTGATTGTTGATTCCCGAGAAACAAACCAACACGTGGTGTCTATCTTATGGTTACAAGATCCTTTAAATAAGATCTTCTCCCGAAATAGGCTCATCTTAATAACTTCTTCAGTCTTTATAAATAGCCGAGAATGTTTCATGTATTCTCGTACTCATCCTTCTGAAGATAGCTTTCTGCGATGTTGTTCTTCAAATAAGAGATGGCGGAGCTTTTCAACGTCGTTCCCTTGCATGGCTGATCATTAGGCGCAGATTCAACCATCATTAGAGCCAAATCTTTCAACTCAAATGGCAAGTTCGATCATAAGTAAATTTCTGTCTTCGAATTTCTTGTTTTTGAAAACAGCTATTTTACGAGCGTAAGGCCTTGCTGAAGTACTGGCGTAAAAGCCGTGCTGAAGCACTTGGCGTAAAAAGCCTTGTTTGAAGCACTGGCGTAAAAGCCGTGCTGAAGCACTGGCGTAAAAAGCCTTGTTTGAAGCACTGGCGTAAAAGCCTCGTTTGAAGCACTGGCGTAAAATCGTGGCTTGCTATCTGTCTTTAGTTAGCGTATTTGATGACACTTCTTCTTCTTTGTTTTCTGCAGAAGCTTGGTTGAAGAGCTTTTTCAGAACTGGCATTGGTGATTTTGACGCTGTGAAGAGCGTTCTTCTGACACCGGCATCAGGGAGCTCATGCGCTTTTGACGCACAAATCAGACAACTCAGAACTCTTCGTAAGATAGAGGGGTCTTCCTCCGTTGGTAGGAAGAGCCTTTATTCACGGAGAGTTGGATGGTGGAGTCAATTCTACCCCAAGAAATCGGGTAGTAGAGTTCCTTTCACGGCAGAACTAGGAATCGTATCCCAATGCTGGATACGTTCCTATCTCCTTTGAGGTGCTGCCCCTAATCCACCAATTGTATTGGCAGCAACACGCCTTCGGGCTGCCATACTCTAGGGTTCTCCTCTCGTCTGAGAGAGAAGACCAGAGTTTGATTCCTGCTGTTCTGGTTGCCACTGGAGCTCAGACAGTCAGGAACTGCCACCAACAACGAACCCGACGGAGAAGATCCAGAGAAGAAAATAGATCTCTATTAGGTCATTGTTTGGTGTATAGAATGAAAATCCAAGATGTAATAGATTTCTATTGTAAAGAAAAGTCTAAGAAATGTAATAGACTTTTATGATGATATGAGAGTGGAAATGATAATTCTTCTATGCTCGATGATTTGTATCTATCTAGATGTAATATGGACATGATAGATAATGAAATCTTCTTTTCTAATTTAGAGTTCATAATACTATCAGAGATAATATGGACATGACAGTGTGTGGGAACTCAAAAGAAAATTAGATTGATTTCTATACAAAGGTTAAATGGAAAATGATAGATAAGAAAAGTAGGTAGATTTAGCATTTATCCAGAGGTTATGAAAACATGATAAATAACTAATCCCATTTTTTAATCAATTGATAAAGAATAGAAGATTTAAAAAATTTCTCCCAGGAGACGAGAAGTCAGCTTAACCAAACCTTGGTGGCTAGGGCATAAAACGATAGATGTTGTGAGCACACATGTCGGACGAATCAACATATTTCTCGGGAAAAGAAAGGACGATTCAGTTCCATAATTAAATGGATGAACCTAGCAATGTGAACGAACGGGTCTTTTCGGAAATAAAAAGTCGTTTTCAATTTCAGAGACCAGTTCATTAATAATCCTCTTCTATAAATAGGCGAGAACTCTCTGTAACCTTTTCATTCTCATTTCTGCTCCTCAATTGAGAATGTCTTCTGAGGATGCCCAGCAAAAGAATAAAGTCTCTAGGGACATAGAGGACGTCATTGAGACATGCCCCGCTGAACCAATAGTGACAAGCCCGACTGAAGTAGGCAACGGTTCTTCTACGCCCAAGCCGCCCCAGGACATTCTTGCTTTCCTAGTAGAGCCAGGGAAAACTCCTGAAGAAGAAGCACTGAGGATGGCTGTCTGCCAATTTTTTATGGGTTCAGGAAACAATGCCTTCTCTGCATTGGCTGACTATGTATTCAATAAGGAAGGGAGTGGCCCTCGTCCTTAATCTTTTATCTTGAACAAAAATAATAAAAGAAGTTTTATTTTTGTCCTGTCTTTTTTTTTATACATAGTATTTCTTAAGGAATTTGCCATTGATCGGCAGCATGAGTAGATCGCCGTTGGGTTTTGACAATCGATAAGCACCATTAGAGAACACGGACTCAATCACATACGGGCCTTCCCATTTTGCTTGGAACTTCCCTTTGCTCTTGTGAGTCATCACCATTGGTCTTCGGACAGCCAACACAAGCTCGCCAATTTTGAATACCCTCTCTTTGACTTTACGATTGAAAGTTCGAGATATACGGGCTTGATATAGCTCAATATGCTGTTGTGCTTGAAGACGCTTCTCGTCCAATCCTTCAAGTTCTTGGAGGCGTAAGCGATCATTATTCTCTGTAGTTAGCTCATTACCAATAGCGATTCGGAGAGAAGGGATCTGGATTTCCAATGGGAGGACAGCTTCACAACCATAAACCAGTAAAAATGGTGTAAAACCAGTAGGAGTCTGGACTGTTGTTCGGTATGCCCATAAATATTCTCCAAGCTTCTCATTCCAATCTCTTTTATTAGAAGAGACAAACTTTTTGAGAAGTTTGATAATCGTTTTGTTGAAGGCTTCAGCTAAACCATTAGCAGCCGGATTAAGCCGTAGAAGCCAGATTTTGAATTCGGTTCTTGTCACAGAACCGATAAAATGCCTGGCTGGCAAATTGTGGTCCATTCTCATGAATTATTCGTCGAGGAATCCCGAAGCGATAAATGACATGATGTTTAATGAAGCTGACTACATTAGATGTCTTTACTTTAACAAGTGGAACTGCTTCTGCCCACTTTGAAAAGTAATCGGTTATAGCTAGTATAAACCGATGTCCTTTGACAGAAGAGGGGTTAATAGGACCAATGATGTCCATACCCCAAGCTTCGAAAGGCCAAGAGGCTGCTGTAGGATGTAGAAATTCAGAAGGTTGATGAATAAAGTCTGCGTGAATCTGGCATGCTTTGCATCTTCTGGCATAGTCTACAGCATCTGCTATCATAGAGGGCCAATAATACCCCATTCTTCGAATACGATCTTGCAACTTTTACTACACCAAAGCAAGCAATTTGTCACACATTTTTTTTACAAATAGTAACGGTTATTATCGTTACAAGATAGTAACAGTTATAACCGTAACTATAAGAAAAATCCATTACGAAAATTCTAGTTATGTAATTTTTTTATTTTTTATATTATTTGTCACAGTTAAAACTGTGACAAATTTATAGCTTAGATCACATGCAAAACATGTGCCAAGCAAAAAGTGTTACAAAGTGCCAAAAGGGAAAAAAAATTCTAAAATTTTCCCGCACAACACCTCCTGCGCGCGCGCCCTTCCCTCTTCTTCTCTCCTGCGCGCGCCCACTTTTCCCTTCTTTCCGCTGCCGAATGCTTCCCTCCTCTCCTATTCCGAAGGTATGATCTCTCCTTCTCTCTCACAATCTCTTAGGGTTTTGTTTTTCTTAGGGTTTCGGTTCCATAATGTTTTGATTTTCTTAGGGCTTTTGTTTTCTTAGGGTTTCGGGTTTCCTTCTCTCACAATCTGAAGATTTTGAGCATCGTCGAAGCAAGGAAGGTAATTCCCTCATACTCGCTCTCACCCTGATTTTTTGGGTTTTGATAATTTTTGGGTTTTGTTAATTGTATGTTAATTTCAAACAAATGAGGAAGTATTTTTGTGTTTGACCTACGTGTGGATAATGATCTAGGTTTTGCGTGTGGATAATTTTTAGGTTTTGTTGAGTATGTTAATTTTCAGTTTTTATATTGTATGTTAATTTGTGGATTAAGATCTCAGGTTGTTACTGATCTACTACTACATCTAAGAACTATGAAATAACTTGACAGTATGCCAAGCCATGGATATTTTCTTATACTTCCTATTGTCTGTAGTTATGGTGACGTTTCCTTGCTGGGATTAAGTGATTGATACAATAATGGATGTATAGCTTCAATTTGTTTTTCCACTATACTGAATTTTCCTTCCTGTCGGTTGCTAATATTCTTAAAAGTTGAAGCGCTGATTCTTATAGATTTATGTGATTCAATGTTCATAATTAAACTGTATACAGAGCGGATCCTGTGAAATATATTCCAAATGTTCAGAGGACTGGGTTGTGACCTAGTTCAAGATTGCATATGAAATAGGAAGAGAAGTAGAGATTGTTAAAAGTAAATCTCATGTCGAATTGGGTAGTGGTTCCGTAGTTTTTTCTTATTTTGGTTTATCTTGTAAAAATTGACTGTCTGGATTGTGTGTGGTGCTATGTAGCCCAAGAATGTCTCAACAATTGTGGTGTTTCCGTAGTTTTTTCTGATTTTGAAAAGTTTGGTCTTGTCTACCACTAGTACATTGTTGTTGTTGTTGGTATTTCTTCTCCCTTTTGTTTTTTTCCTTTTCTTTTTTCTTATTGATAGGGAGCATATGATAGGAGGCAAAAAATTCCAGGATTTTGAAAAAGGAAGAGCATGGTATCTTCTTTAATTTCTACACCCTTTTGAAAAAGGAAGACATAAAGCATGTGTTGTTGTCGATCGGGTACTATGATCCATGCATTATAATTTTGTCGATCACCTTTGTTTATATCCTTTTCCTTCATTAAATTGTTATCTTATATAAACAGATGAAGCCAATATAATGACTTAGAAAGTAACTTGAAAAGAAATCAATATATTCTTTTCTTTTCTTTTTTTGTGTTATTTCTTAGCAGTTTGTATAATGATTAAATTCTTACTAATATTTATCTTCTTTGTTTGTTAGGTTTGTTGTTTGAGAGGATATACATTTTCTTCCTATCATGTCACGATCGATTTCAAAAGGATGGATTAAATATCCACGTAGAAATGACGTCGAGTACAAACAAGGGGTTAGATTTTCTATGGATTTTGCAATAAAACACTCACCCCCCCGGGCTTACAACATGTAGTTGCCCTTGTAAAATATGCAAAAATGAAAAAAGAGCTTCATTTGAAGTAGTTAGAAGGCATTTGATCGTCAATGGTATGCTTCCGACATACGATGAATGGTCTCTTCATGGAGAGAAGCCGGGCATGGATATGACAGCAGCTTATGAAGCACAATTTATTGAAGAAGATCAAATCCATGATGAAGTTCTAAGCAAAGATACCAATGTCAATGAGGGTACGCTGGAGAACCTTGTTGATGATGCTTATGGTGTACACAATGAAGCTCATGTTGGTGAAGGTAGTGGTGCAAATAATTCTCAAGCAAATGTAGTGCCCGAAAATTCTTTTGCTCCTTATCTTGATCATGTTGATAAGTATTGTGAATATAAGAGAATTGCTAGTGAGAAATTATATCCCGGTTGTGAAGATGAACACACAACTCTATCTGTAATTATAGAGTTGCATAACATAAAGAAGAAGTACAATTGGTCGGGAAATAGTGTGACAGAATTGTTAAAGTGTTTGACTCAATGGCTCCCTAAGGGGAACACACTCCCTCAAAAGTATCCTGCAATGAAGCAAATGATGAGATATTTAGGAATGAAGGCGAAGTGCATCCATGCATGCGAGAACAATTGCATGTTGTATTGGAAGGAGTATGCAAATGCGACTGAGTGCCCTCAATGTCAGACGTCCCGGTTCAAAGTTAAGGAGAAAACGAAGCCAGGAAAGGTTGGAAGGGAATCAAAAGAGCCAAGAAAAGTTTTGAGGCACTTTCCTTTGATTCCAAGATTAAAGAGGTTGTATACAATACCTTGGATTGCAAAAAAAAATACAGTGGCATAAGGAAGTAGAGCCTTCGTGGGACTTAATGTGACATCCTTGCGATTCAGCTGAATGGAGAACACTTAAATGCAGGTGGCCAGAGTTTGCTGATGAGGGACGAAATGTTTGGCTTGGTATAGCGACTGATGGATTCAACCCACATGGTGTTCTATCTAATAATTACAGTTGTTGGCATGTTTACGTTATACCATACAATATGCCTCCTTCATTATGCATGAAATCACAGTTTTAGATGATGTGCTTATTGATTCCTGGGCCTAAAGCACCAAGTCAAGATATTGATATTTTCTTGCAGCCTCTTATAGATGAGTTGGAACAACTTTGGAAAGGAGTATCGGCATTTGACTTGGACAGAGGGATGCCTTTTACTTTGAGAGCCATGTTGTTATGGGGGATCCATGATTTTCCGGCATTTGGAAATTTATCAGGTTGTGTAACACATGGTTACAAAGCATGCCCTATTTGCGGCACTGAGACGGAGTCTGAGAGGATTGGTGGGAAGAATGTGTACACAAAGTACAGAAGATTTTTGAAGGATGATCATCCATTCAGAGCAGTCAAACGTGGATGGTATAAGACTGAAGAGCACAGACAACCTCCGCAGCGTTTACATGGATCAACCCTTTTGCAAAGGCTTGACCGCATCCACTATATACCTGGTAAGTTAGTGAAAGGTTATGGCAAGAAGAGAATGTCACTCGAGGGCGATGGTGGTGGTGATGATGGTGGTGGTGATGATGATGATATCGATTATGATAGTAGTGATTTTATGTAAGCCACTTTTTGTAGGCATTTAACTATTATGCTTCAGCTATTATGGTTATATATATATATATACTTTTGTTGGACAATATGTAAGCCACCTTTTGTTGAGATGTTGTTGGAATGTGATTTTATGTTTTATTATTTGATTACAGGAAAATTATTATAAATTCAGGATGAATACAGGTTTATGGTTGTATAATTGTTACAAAGCTCTATTAGATGAAAATTGGCAACAAGGAAAAAAAATGCATTTTCCTAACGGTTTTTTCCGTTACCAATATACATTTAATTTTGTCTGAAAACAACTGTTGTAATGGTTATAACCGTTACGACGTTTTATTTTAGTAACGGTTTAACCGTTAGTAAAATAAATTTAGTAACAGTTATACTCGTTACTACATCCGTCACAAAACATTAATTGCCACGGTTTTTTTCGTTACCAATTTACATTTAATTTTGTCTGAAAACAACTTTTGTAATGGTTATAACCGTTACGACGTTTTATTTTGGTCACGATTTTAACCGTTAGTAAAAGACATTTCGTAACGGTAATATCCGTTACTAAATCCTTCACAAAATATTTCTTGTCACGGTTATAACCGTTACGAAAAGCGTGACAGTATTTTGTAACGGCTAATTAGTCACGGTTATTACCGTTACTAAAATTTTTAGTAACGGTTATAACCGTGGGCAATCGTCTATTATGGTGTAGTGTTTGGACCCGGTTGATGGGCACCACAGACACCATCATGAGCCTCACGCAGTGTTTGTTTGGCTTCGCTTTCTGAAAGACAAGCAGCAGGAGTCCGTCATATGAACGCCGATATAGCATATGTAAAGACGGATCGTAATAGAATCGAAATGATCGTCTTTTAATTGATGCAGCTTCTTTAGGATCTTCAGGCAAGATTCCGTGAACTGCATAATCAATAAATGGTGTTCTCCAATCTTTCTGCTGGGAACTTGCCTCTGTAACATAACTTTGTTCAATATGCAGATTACTCTTCACACAGAACAAGTCTCGATCTAACAAAGTAATTGTATTTTGCCTTCGGATTGGGACCGCCAGATCTGCAGCTAAGCTGGCAAGAGCATCAGCTTCTACATTCTGAGAACGTGGCACAAATTTAATGAAGAATCCTTTGAATGAAAGGACCAACTCAACTACCACCTGATGATAAGGGATGAGATCAGGGTTTCTGACTTCATACGTCCCTCTAACTTGATTGACGATCAATTGTGAATATCCATAAGCTTCTAGGAATCCGATATCCAATTGCTTTGCTACTTGGAGACCAATCAATAGAGTATTATATTCTGCTACATTGTTAGAGCACGGCTCATTAAGAGAATAGGCACGGTATATAACCATTTTGTCGGGAGAAACCAAGACAATTCCTACCCCAGAAACAATATTGCCTTTAGGTCCCACTCGTGATGCTCCATCAAAATATAATTGCCATATGTCATTTTTCAAAGCCATGTTGCAGTCCACTACTTCGTCTGGAATGTCTTCATATAACTTTGAAGTTTCAGGTACAGGATGAGCAGCTAAGAAATCAGCTAACGCTTGGCCCTTTATAGATTTTTGAGGCACATAGATCATGTCATAAGGAGTGAGCAACATCGCCCAGGTAGCTAACCTGGAATTAAGAATGCTCGGTCTTCCAAGAAGAATATTGTAGGATACATCCGAGTTGATAACATAGAAAGTTACTATGGTTCGAAGATCGCCGATCTGAATCTGCAACCGAATCTTTCCCAGTAGCTTACTCTTGCCAGAGTTAAAACCAACAATATTGGTACTAGTGTAAGTGAGCTCACTAGTAGGAATCCTCAGGGGTCTTAGCATACTCTGAAGAATTATGCTGATTGAGGACCCGGGATCAATGTAGATCCTGTCAATTTCAGTGGATCCAATATATCCAGTGTAGCACAGAGGCCTATCATGCTTATTGTGTTTCAATAGCATTTCCTCTTGTGTAAAGATGATGTTGGGAATTGC
This sequence comes from Iris pallida, assembly GCA_029216955.1. NCBI lineage: Eukaryota > Viridiplantae > Streptophyta > Magnoliopsida > Asparagales > Iridaceae > Iris > Iris pallida. Next base: position 84,631 of record JANAVB010011245.1, on the reverse strand, counting down.
TTCCATCACGCTATGACATTGTGGACATGACACTGGCATATTATCGGGAGTCTTGAGTTGAGCTAAGCATGAATCTGCTTGAAGTAAAGCTTCGCTCAAAGTCTCTCTGCTTTCTCTGGAGAGGCGAAGCAGTTCAAATATAGACAATCTAGCCGGAGTATTGGCTAACTGAGCTAGAATATCGATGTAAGGCTTCATTGTCACCCCCTGACTGGAAGCAGACTTCAATGGGATATCAAAGCGTATTGCTGCCTTCTGTTTCCCCTTTTCAACCACAGCTGGTTTAGCAGGAACAGGAGAAGGATGAACCGGTAGCGTTTCCACTACATCTTCTGCTTCTTTGGAGGATCCCTCATAGTCTTTGTGGTACTCTTTTCCAGATCTTGTACCAGCAAAAGTTTCTTCCTCAGACTCAGGAGAAGAAAGTACCATATTACAGGATTTAGTCTTTCTTCCTTTAGCCTTCTTCTTGTGAGGACTGTTACGAGGAATTTCAGAACCCAATCCAGCGGTAGAATTCTGATTTTGAATTTGTAAAGGAAGACGGATTCCTTTATCATGGTTCAAACCTTCTGTCTTTTGAAAGTCGTAACCCATCTTCTTCATGAGAATAACAGATTGCTGACTATACAAATGGATAGGCAGTGGACTTTGAACAGGCGTTTCGGCACAGGAAGAGGAATGAATATCTGCAACTACAGGAGAATGAAGTACAGACGTCTCTGTAGTTAAGGGAGAAGAAGGATTCGGGATACGAGGAGAAATTCCTGTTGGAGCTTTTTCATAAAAAGCAAAGACTTGTTGTGTCCGGTATAAAGGAACACTATTCATAGCTAGCCACTGCTGATGAGTAAGCTTGAGCTTGGTAGGAGGAGCTAGACTTGGAGGACAGATGTTTAGTCCTTTCAGTCTATCTTCCAGAGGGAGGCCGTCCCATAGATGATCCAAGTCATCAGGATCTGGAATAATATGAGAAATCATGTTGCAAGTTTTGACTTTCTTACCTTTCTTGAATTTTGAAGTTTTACCTTCATTTTCCAGTTCAGGCACTAAGTCAGGATGTACCCACATGATTTCACCATTCTTCAATGTGAGAGGCAGCAATCCTGTATTTTCTTCCCTGGCAGGCGGGATATTCATAATCTTCACCGTCGCCTTCGGAATTGGTATAATTCCATCTGGGACTTGCTGTGGAGGAAAATCCCCAAACTGAAGAGAAACCATATTGGTTGTCACCGTATGGTCATCATTGGTTAAAGCAATGGCGCCACCATTTATCAGCTCTTGGATCTTCTTTTTCAAGACATAGCAAGCACTGGTAGGATGATTAATGTATCTATGATAGATATAATACTTGGGATTGTCGGTCAGATTTACCTCATTAGGCCTCTTTGGTTCTGGAATCTGAAGTTTACCACTTTTCACCAGACATTGGAATATCCCTGGAATATCACTTTCGTCAAAAGAGTATTCTTCCTTTGACCTGGAGGATTCCTGATTACCTGACGTTGTTTTGTTCTTGGAAAGATTAACCATAAGAGTATCTTTTCCTTTCACATTACGATTGCCAGGATTATTACCAGGATTATTTTTCTTTCCTTTATCTTCTGAAGCGAAAATCATCCCATGTTCGCGAGCCAACCTACCATTGGTCTCGGCAGAAACTGCTGCTATGATAAATGAAGCCCAATCTGAGAATTGGGAACCTGTGAAGACAGCAATGGATGGTCGCAGATTCATCTTGCATGTGTCAATCAACGCTGAATCTGGCATACCAGGAGGCATCTTTAGAGTAGCCTGTCGGAAACGTTTAATGAACGTCCGAGTATCTTCTTTCTCCTTTTGTTTGATTTCTATCAAGGAGGACATGTTCATGTCCATACCTCCTTCATAGAAGCGGGAGAGGAACATTGCTTTGAATTCGTCAAAAGACGAAATAGAGTTATCGGGTAAGCTACGATACCAGTCGTAAGCTGAACCCGACAGACACCCGATAAACACTCGAGTGAGAAGAGCATCATTTTTCTGCAAGTGTACAGTCATAATATCAAAGTAGTTGATATATTGACTGGGAGATGCTTTTCCGTCAAACAAAACCATGGATTGTGGTTTGAACTTCGGTGGAAAGGGTACATCATTCCAATGAGGAGGATAAGGTTGCTTAATCCCTAGCCTCTGGAGTTGATCTTTGTGCCTTAAAACTTCAAACTGTGCTTTAAGTTCATGCACTGCTTGAATGGCTTCGCTGGTTTGAGGAAGCACATTCGACTGAGTAGTCGTTGGATGCACCATGACCCCCACTGGAGGTGGTACATCTTCTGGAATAATGGGATCCGGAGATGCATAATTTTGATTAGCAGCAGGCTCTTGAATGTTCAAAGGTATTTCAGCCCCTTGACTATCTTGAGTTTGTGCTGCTACTGGTGCCGGTGTTACTACTGTCGGTTGAGCAGTTTGTTGATTCAAAATTATTTGATGCATGCTTTGCACCATATTAAGCATATCCTTCAGTGATTGTTCAACAGCAGTGAGACGCTATTCTGTATTAGCAGATGACGTCTCTGGTTCATCTCCAACAGCGTAGGATTCAACCTCTCTTGAAGATACAGAAGGGTTTGTATAGAAGTACAAATCCACGCTATCGGTGTCAGACTCAAGAGATTGAGTACCCCCAACCTCTGAATCAGAAGTCTGCAATTGTCTTTGTCTTCTTGATCGAGTATTCTGATATACTCCTTCAAAGGAATCAAGAAGCCTGTTGAACTGTTGTTGACTTGGAGTTTGGGACGTGTTCCGTCTTGGACGTCGTCCTCTGTTAGTATGAGATGCCATGTTGACTGACACATATGGCAGCTCATGTTCTTGGTCTTCAGCTTGATGTGGAGGTGTATTGAAACTCAATCGATCAAAAACCGATCGTCTTGAAGCTGAACAACAACAGTTAATTACAACCTGGTGGTATTCACAAAGATGTTTTTCCTGGGGGAATGTCACCGGAGATTGTCTATTCTTACGCTTTTGCATTAGCAATTCGCGCAAGTCAGAAGGAGTGGATGAAGTATTCTTCTTTATTACATTGGGGGTAGAAAAACGTTTAGTCCCTTGTGTATAAAGAAGATTACTGGCTGCATTCGCAGAACCAAATTGTACATTTCTACGCGTTTGGAATTGTGTGCGTAAATCTTGAGATTTAGCACACAGGACTCCATTTTCTTGGCGTGTGATTTGTAAATTTGGTACCTTGCGTAAAGCAGTATAAGAAGGTTGTTGGTGTAGAACAGAAGTTGTACCAACAATATTTTTATGCTGCACACGTTTAGATATATTCACATTCGACATGTGAGCATCATTGTGGATTTCATCTACACTGTCATAGACAGGAGATTTATCTTTACGCATGGAACGTAAAATCTTGTTATCTACCACGTTACCAACGGGAGATTTTGTTTTACGCGAGGAGCGTAATTTATTTGGGCCTACCACGTCACCGACGGGAGACTGATTCTTACACCCAGAAGCACAAGCTTTAGAGTCTGCCCCATTACGAATGGGAGTCTCATTCTTATGAACTGAGCGTAAAATTTGGTTCTTACCCACTGAGCGTGAAACTTGATTTTTACGCAGTGGACGTAAAACCTGGTTATCTTCACCGTTACAAACGGGAGACAAATCGTCACACTTCGAGTGCAACTTTGAAGTAGGGACTGCCTCGTTATGAACGGGAGCCCCTACGACAGGAGTGGGAAGACTCCCTTTGTCATCAGAAGCAGCAGAGAGATCAGAAATCACTTTGGATTTGGGAATCCAAACTTTTCGTGCTTTGCGAGACTTTTGAACATTGGAATGGCGAGAACCACCCCCAGTTCGGAGCATTTCTTCATAGGCAGTCTGGTCGAAGTGTACCACCAGAGTCTTCTTGGTCGAACCGACCGAAACATCATCATATTGAGCAATCACCTCCTCGTCAGAGGAGAAGGTCATCCCCAGCAGAGTCGCCATTTTTGTTTCGATTAACAAAATGCCTTGGAGGAATTGGCTTTTGAAAACAAAAACAAGAAGAAAAAGTACAAGAAGTACAAATTCGATTCTGGGAAAGTATTGCTATGGAAGTCTGATTCGTAAATGATCACTTTGTTCCTTGGACCATATGATGATGATGAAGATCACTGCTTGAAGTAGAAAAATTTGGAAGAACTAATGCACCAGAAAGGTATCGACGCACTTGGGCACTGATGGCGAGGCTGAATGCTTTCCTGCTTTGCTTTACTTTGTTCTGGAAGAAAAGTTGAAGAAGGATGCTCTAGAGAATCAAAATCTCGAAGCTCTGATCTCTGTATTCTCTCCTGTCTCTCTCTCTGTCTGTCTCTCTCTGTCTGTCTCTGTGTCTGTTGTATGAGAAAAATGAGTCTATTTATAGACTGGGGCTTTCGTGCGTAAAAGAGCATCAACATCTGTCTTTACGCTAACAACTGCCCTCCACGATCAGAATCATCCTCTGTATATGCTGACACGTGTCCCATCATTTTAGTAAGAATAGGATACATGTACACACGTTCTTCGAAATATGTGGCATGAAGACCACGTAGGCACACCACGTTCCAAACTGGCCAGAACGAATAGGGCGTAAAAGGATGAGCGTAAACTAGCTCTGTCATAGGTTTCCAGCGTAAAGTGGTTATTGAATAACCTTGAGCGTAAAATGGCTCAAATGGACTTCACGCACACATTGTTTTTTATGAGCGTAAGGACTCATGTAAACCTCCGTGCGTAAAAGAAACCATTCATTGAGCGTAAAGTAGCTCGATCTCTATAAACGACAACAATGGTCTTTGTATGAGACAAATTCCATTGAACTCTGTGGTAAATGCCATCATTGATATCTTCATGTCAAAGTCTGCATTAAATGCGAGATTTGATAGCCTTTGTCCAGTGTGAAAGAGGCTGCTCAATCCTTGGCGTAAAATCACCGGTGCAGACCCAAGCGTAAAGTGATCAATCTGCTTAGGCGTAATACAATTAGCCTTGTCTTGGGCGTAAAGAAATTATCCGTTCTGTTAGGCGTAAAGCAGGCCACTTACGAATGAGATGACTCTTTCTTTGAAGCACTTTTTACGCTCCTACAATTATTTATTTATTGTATTATTTTGGGTTGTTTGAGTCGGGTTCGAATTTCAACTCATTACGACTTGTATTGGGGACCCGGGGTAGTGTTGACCCTAGTGGGCTCACACACTAGTTAGCCATGGCCCACATGTTAGTATTTTAGTTAGTGACTAGGCTCATTATTTTGGTTAGATTTAATTTGGATTAGTGTTATTGGATTGACCAAACTACCCCGACTTAAACCCCTTTCCATGTTTTAACCAATAGATTAGTGTAGGGGCTTTTTGGGCTTTTTCTAATAAGACAAAACCATGTCATGGCCGGCCACATCTAGTGGATAGGGCCCCTCCACTCATCATTATCCATCATTTTATTCTATCTCTTGTTCTTCTCCAAATTGATTTGAGAGCTTTCCCTAATCAAATTATCACCAAATCCTTCTATTTCTTCACCAAATCTTCTTCCTTCCTTCTCCATTCAACCCAAGGAAGGAGCTCCCCAAGTTTGAGAGGATTCGGAGCTTATTCGTGTCCGTTTGGGATTCCTACGTGTCGGTAGCATTTCAGGATCGATTCGAGTCACCGGGAGGTATAAATCCCTTCTTCTTCTCATTCTTTTCATGCATTAGGATGGTATTAACCCATAGGAATGACCCCCTTGGTTTTGTGTCCATTTGAGTCCATTTCGTGTCTATTTGGACACTTGTAGAGGTGTCCAATGAGTAGGATCGTGTCCTAATGGGGAAAACCCTATGTGGACACTTGTGGAATTATTTGTATATTGATTTTGTGTTGTTCTAATATGTATTCCAGATTTTACTATGTGTTTAGAATATGTTTTTCCTATGTATCTTAATGTATCATATTCCTAATACCAATATGTGTATATATATGGTTATATATGTATCATTCTCTCTCTCTCTCTCTCTCTCTCTCTCTCCTCTCTCTCTCTCTATATATATATATATATATATATATATATATATATATATGGTGGATTATATATATATGGATATATATATATATATGGTTGTGTTGGTGTGTGACATTGTGTTGGATGGGGGCACACAGGTTCGGCCAAGGGAGTGTGTGTGTTTGTGTTGGTTAAGTTGTATGTATGTGTGGTGTTTGAGGATTGGTGTGAGAGGTTGTGAGAGTGGGGAAAATTGTGATATGTGTGAGATGGAGAGATGAGATTTGGAGTGTTAGAGAGGGGAGGACACCCAAATCAGTCCCTACTTGAACCCCCAAACAGTCCACTTATTAGCCAAGTGGCTGTCCTCAAAAATCAGTCCATAACACACCCCTATATAGCTGCCAATTTAGCCCCTTGGCTGTCCCCTTGGACTGTCCAAGGACAGCCCCACAGTCCCCTCAAAACCCTTCAATACAATCCAGTTTTCCCCCTACTTGGACTGTCCAACACTGTCCCCAAACAACCCTCATTTGCTGTCCAGTTTTGCCATTAAATAGCTGTCCCCACAAGCCTAAATGGTTGTCCCTTAGTTCCTGGAAACCAGTCCAGTTTTGGCCCATGGTGGCTGTCCCTTTGGCCACTAAATCATGCCCCTTGATACAACCCTCACACCACTATTCAAGCCCCTTAAACCCCCTTAGCAGCCCCACTAAATCAGTCTAAACCAGTCCCCACAGGACACACATTTAAGTCCTATACTTAGCCTATGTATTGGCCCTTTGACAACCCAAACTTGCCCCTACATTCCAGTCCAATGGACAGCCCTATAAGCCTAAGTGTGTGTGTGAGTGTGAGCCATTAGGAATTCCCATTTTCCAGCCACCAAGCATCCCAATATCAGTCCTCATTTCCCCTAAATTCAGTCCACAAATTTGCCTGTGTGTGTGTGTGTATTTGTGAGGTTTTGTGAGTTAGTATGTGAGCCTACATATATTTTGTGAGTGCCTATAGGATAGGCTATATCTAAACCAATAAGAAACCTATAGAGAAGCCTATATGAGTGTATTATGTGAGAGTGAGTGGTGTGGATGAGTGCTAGAGTGTTGAGAGGGAAATTCATGATATGGGTAAGGTAGGTAATAAGGTAAAACCTACACATGTCCTAACATAGGCTAGATACCTAGGATACCCATAATTCTTGGTAGGTAAACCTTAGATAGGATAGTATCTAGATATCCTGAGGAGCCTAGGCTAGTATCTTGGGTATTAGCGGGGTTTCCTTGGTATTGGACAAGGTATCGGAATTTACCTTGGTAAGGTAATGCTAGTTTTGCCTAGGAGTAGGGTATTTGAGTTTGGAGTCTAAGATAGAGTTAGAACTTGATTCCCTTGGTTGGTAATGATCAAATATAGTGCTCCTAGACTAGTTTTGACGTCGGTTGACCATTTTGACCAAAAGTCAACAAAAGTCAACCGAGAGTCAAACTTAGTCTTTAAGCGACTAGATTTGACCGAAACCAAACCAGAGTTGACCAGTTGACTAAAAGTCAACAGTTGGTCAACATTAAACTAGTTTGACCTAGGGTTGACCTAGAGTTGACCAGAGTTGACTTTTTGACAAAAAAGTTACCTGTAAGTCAACCTTTGACCCCGTTTGACCTAGTTTGACTTGGACTGACTCCCAGTGACCTAGTTTGACCTAGTATGACCTAGTATGATCCAGTTTGACCTAGATTGACCCAGTTTGACCTAGATTGACCTAGTATTGACTTAGACTTGCATTCATGGCTTATATTAGTTTCATTTTTCAGTATTAAGCCCTGTTTGACTCATAGTATCTTATTTTAGGTCTGTGATTACTTTGAGCGTCTGTTCACCCTATCAGCTCAGGACCACAGGCGAGTACATTCACTGATAGTTTTTATTGTCTTGATATCTACTATATCCGATTCAGTTGTAGTGTTTTACATGATTCCCGACACGACGGTTCACGGACTAGTATACGTCGGATCCTGTCATGAGATGTTATTCCTGGACTTTCTTGGTATATGGGTATGTGATATTTCTGTGTTTCTGTACTTGTATAGACATTGATTTGGGAGCGGACTGGCCCCCTGCTCTCGAACCCTGTGTCATGACGTGCCATATCCGGATCCATGATACTACTCGGGGATGGGGGAATTATTAGGGATTATGTGATCAAAGCCTCATGTAACTATATTGATAGTGCCACCCTCACCTCACGTAGGGTGTAGCAGATACCCCATTGCCAGTTATCCTAGTTGGACGGCATGACTCTCCGTTGAGGACACCGCGGATTGCCGGACCAAGTGGATAACTTTCTCTTGCTTCCCTAGCCGATCACATATCGCTCTAATAGTTCAAATCACCTTTTATATTTATTAGCGTACCTTATATTTCTAGTTCAGCTTTACTTTCTGTACTTCTCACCATGATATGATTTCCATTACTCACATGCTCTACCTGCCTTTATACTGTACCATGATTTGAGACTAAGTTCTGTTTGGAAGAAGGGTTACAACCCCGGTCCTTGTTTGGTTCAAGGGTTGTAACTCGGCTTTCAAATGGTTCCCAAGTCGCCGATATCTTTGTCTTGTATTTCATTATTACTGTCTCTTATAGTATTTGTCAATTCATATGGAACTGCTGTTGGTGTTTGTACTTGCTCATTTTTCTGACAGGATACCGTTGATATTACAGATGACTCTGAGACTGATTGCCCGACCTACTATGGGGTTGAGTCTGACGGAGTAGACTTAGACCGTAGCTTATTGGTAGAGCCACTAGACTTTGCTCACCCTGAGTAGTTTAGTTAGTTAGGTTTGCCTGGCCTGCGAGCCAGCTAGCACTTTCAGATTTGTAGTATTTATTATATATATTTTTTGAGACTCTGGATGTTTTGTGTATAGCACTGACTTGTGGATTTTGGACTCATTTTCCTGCTTTATCTATCATATTTCCTTTCCATGCTATCTACCTTAGTTTTGATATATGTGATTGAGACTGTATTGCTATGTCACCTCCATTCAGAGTGTATATACTGTACAGGTACATTTATCTGTTTTAGTCGTAGTATTTACAGACCCTATATACAGCGTTCTACCGCCGATTCTGTGGCGTAGGCTGGACGTAACCACGTGCTCGTGCCCCTCTTCAGGGTGCGGGTCGTGACACAAATATAAATGATATTTACATAGAAAATTATGTCGAAAAAAAACTACGGAGCGATTAAAGTCCAACCCAAAAAAGTTTCACTAACGAATAAAGGAAGTAACCAAGTACTTTCTAGCTACTCTATTGATCTAAATTGGGTCTCCACAACTACTACTCAAAATAAGAAAATGATTACAATAAAAAAAAATAGGATTTACCTAAACTGAGAACTCGAGGAATGAACCAATGTGGAATTCCGCGAACGATTCTCATCGAATCAAACCAAGAACTCTTCCAAGTCTTTCTCCTTCCTTGAAAGTTGAATCCTTTAAGAAAACTCTCATCTGAATAATTAATCGTAAGGGTGCGGCTATACGCACCCCATGACTTACTTAGCACACCCCAAGTGAGTACACCATATTTTAATTGATTAAAATTAGCATAAATGCTAAGTACACCCCACCAAATGACCAAAATATCATTTTTTATTCTAACCTAAAACATATCTATCATTCCTAAGCACACCCCAAATCATTCTAACATCTCTACTCTCCTCTCTCCTCTCTCCTCTCTCCTCTCTCGTTTCTCCTCTCTCCAACCGACCGGCCCTCTCTCCTCTCCGATCCCCTCTGCTTCGTGCGACCAACGAGAGTCGCCCCCGTTCAACCCACGACAGTCGGCCACCACTATAGACAGACTATCCCAAGACCAAACCCAAGACCAATTCCAATATCACTGCTAGAGTTTTTCGCTTATGATCACTGGTAGGGTTTTTCGAATCCCTTCAATTCGTGTGAAAACGAAAAAAAATGGAAAAAAAATTAGGTTTTCAGGTTTTGTTCGACCATGATTTGTCGAGCACTTGGACTGGAGTTCGACCCACGACAGTCGAACTTCTTTGCGAAGGTTCGAACAAAGACGGTCGAACAAAAAATTAAATAAAAAACACAATGTTCGACCACAACTAGTCGGACAAAGCTCTATTGTTCGACCATTACACGTCGAACTGCCCTATATATGTTCGACCTTCCTCGATCGAACATGTTTTGTTCAGTTCGACCAGTCGAACAGAACATGTAATGTTCGGCAGTCACAGGTCGAGCATGTGGTTATCTGTTCGACTTGTACAGGTCGAACAGATCACGGATTTCGAAAAAAATTCTCTGAATAAAATTGATTCACAAAGTTACAAAATAAAAAATTGAATAAAATAGGAACGTAGATTGGAACTTTGATGTTTCCTTTGTCCCTCTATTATGCTTTCTTCACAACTTCAAACTAAAAGGAATTTACGGTTTTTTTGGTTGGAGAAGAGAAGGTGGGGTGTACTAAGTAGAGGAAGAAGCTTGATGAAGACTAGAGGAAAGAATAATGTTATTGGGGGTGTGCTAAGTAGACAGAGGGATATTTTTGTCTTTGAACATTAATATATTTTATAACTTAAGTCATTTGAGATGTACTTAGAAATGCTTGGGGTGTTAATAGCCGGACCCTAATTAATCTCAGCCATCAGACCTTCAAAAATCAGATTATGGTTTAACCTTCATCACTAATCTTAAACAAATCATGTTTGTTGGATATCATCGAAGGCCCAAAGCAACATGCTTTTTGCTCAGCCCCAATTCGACAGTATACTACGGGTATACCAGCGTTATATTGTGAGAACAAAAATTCTATACTAAAAGTTGCTGGAAACTTCTAGTATAGTGGCACTACAGTGCAAGTAAATTGGCAGTGTATTACTGTGAAAACATTTAGGGCCCGTTTGGTTTGCAGGATTGGACAACGTAATGCAATTGGCATTACATTGTCAATCTAACTCGGGTGTTTGATTGGACAAAAAAAAAATTAGATGTAATGTAATCGTGATTACAAGTTTGATTACATTACATCAGTTTCTTCTAAACTCAATTACATCATAAAACCTATGTAATCGCAATTACATTACAACTTAAACGGAAGGTTGGTATGTTATAATTTGGTCTTTTTGTTCGTTTTTGGTCATTTTTTGTTGTTTTTGTTTGTTTTTTGTCGTTTTTTGTCGTTTTTGTTCGTTTTTTGTCTTTTTTTTTCATTTTTTTTCGTTTTTTGGTTATTTTTTGTTGTTTTTGTTTGTTTTTTGTCGTTTTTGTCATTTTTGTTCGTTTTTGGTCTTTTTGTCGTTTTTGTTCGTTTTTGTCATTTTTGTTCGTTTTTTGTTGTTTTTGATTTTTTTGTCTTTTTTGTCCGTTTTTGTCATTTTTTCGTTTTTGTCATTTTTGTTCGCTTTTGGTTTTTTTTTTTGTCGTTTTTGTCTTTTTTGTCATTTTTGTTCGTTTTTTTGTCATTTTTGCTCGTTTTTGGTTGTTTTTGTTTTTTTTTGTCGTTTATGTCCTTTTTTTGTTGTTTTTACCCTTTTTGTTGTTTTTGTTCGTTTTTTGTCTTTTTTTAAGTTTTTAGTTTTTTTTTGTCGTTTTTGTTTATTTTTTGTCATTTTTGTTCATTTTTGTTTATTTTTTTGTCATTTTTGCTTGTTTTGGGCCTTTTTTTAATTTTTTGTCGTTTTTGCACATTCTTGGTCATTTTTTTTGTCGCTTTTGCATTTTTTTAAATCTTTTTTGTCGATTTTGTGTTTGTTTTTTGTCATTTTTGTTCGTTTTTGTTTATTTTTTGTCGTTTTTGCTCGTTTTGGGCCCTTTTTTTCGATTTTTTTTGTCATTTTTGCACATTATTGGCCATTTTTTGTTGCGTGTGCACTTTTAAATATTTTTTGTCGATTTTGTACATTTTTTGTCGGTTTTGCACTTTTTTATTGGTTTTGCTTTATTTGCATTACGTATTTTATCATTTTTGTCGATTTTGCACATTTTTTGCCATTTTTGCATGTTATTTATCGATTTTTGTCGGTCTTGTACGTTTTTGACCATTTTTCACGTTTTTATCGTCTTCTATCGTTTTCGGTCGATTTTGCACGTTTTTTGTCGCTTTATTTTTGGTTTTTTTTGTGGTCTTTTTTCAAATTTTTTGGTCGTTTATGCTCGTTTTTTTTTTTGTTGTTGTTTTTGTCGTTTTTGGATTTTTTTTTTTTTTTGTCATTTATGTTCCTTTTTATCGTTTTTTACTTTTTTACTCTTTTTTTGTCATTTTTTTGTCCTTTTTTGTCGTTTTTGTTTATTTTTTGCCCTTTTTTTGTTTTTTGTCGTTTTTCATCTTTTTTCCCTTTCATTTATTGTTGTTTTGTTTTAGTCATTTTTTTAATCATTATTGGTCACTTTTTATGGTTTTCACATTTTTGATTTTCTTTGGCGTTTTTCTTTTTTATCGCTTTTTCATTTTTGGTTTTTTTTCCTTCTGTTTTGTTCGTTTGTCATTTTTTGTATTTTGTATTTTTTGTCATTTTTTTCGTTTTTGGTCTTTTTTAGCAGAAAACAAACCATTTTTCCCTTATTTATTATTTATTTTTAGTTTTTCTCTTTTTAAATTTTAAAAAAAATTTAATGATCCACTTTTTTAATTTTATGTTGTATTTAAAAAAATATTAAATTAGAAACTTAATTACATTACATGGTAAACCAAACATATGAATGCAATGACATTACATTACATGGTTTGATTACATGCTTCAACCAAACATAGTAATGTAATTGTAATTCCATTACATTACAAACTCAATTATATTACAAATCCAATTCCATTACGATTACGATTACATTACAATGAACCAAACGCAACCTTAGTGATGGATAGCTCTTCCCATAAATTATTCCTATATTATTAAGCAGATATATGTGGCGACTTCTTTTTGATTTCTCCTATCAATTCTCCGTCACATCCGAAGTCAACTTTTGCCCATAAATATTACCATCACACAACTTTTGCCCAGAGAAATGAAGATAGTTTTTGTAAAATATAGGAGGGAGGAAGAAAGAGATAATTTTTCCTTAAAAAATTGTTCCGGATAGAAGAAGAACTGAATGTATAGCAATGATCCAACCAACAGATACATGCCCCTTTAATAAGAATTAATAGGAATTAAAGACTAACCAGTAATGTGCACGTTCAAATGCACGTGAAAAAAATATTAAAAATAATTATATTAAATTATTATAAAAAAATATCAAACTTAGGATTTGAATTCAAGTAATCGAGAAAACTACCTCCTATCTTAATCACTCGAATTAGACTATTTAATTATAAATAAATCATATTAGATAGTTAAATACTTAATTTTTTAAAAATAATTAGTAAAATATTTAGGTAATTAATTATTTATTTATTATTTTTTTCTTAATTTATTTAAATGGTTGATGATATTCATACGATTTAGACGGCTCAATTTTGAAGCCTCATTATATAATAGAAGATATTGAGAGGTAATAAGTTTTACCATTGGGATATTACCACGTAATAAAGGAAGAAGATTCTTTGCAACGGTCATAAGAAAAAAAAAAAGAATAATGAAGTGCAAATTTTTTCTTTCGGGTCTCAATCCGCTAGAAGAATTTGGATCTACGTTCGGAACGGCACCCATAGATGTAGGCAACTGGGTCGGGCAGCAACGTGCGCGTGTAGCCCATAGACAATTGTGAATTGAGCAAGGGTGAGAAAAGTATTGTACGGACAATAGAGTGGTTTTTGTTTTCCAATGTGAGACTAAAAGAGAGAGCGAACAACGTTTTTTTTTTTTTCAAATCAAAGTATTCAACATGCTTGGCATTAAGCAAAGTTGTACTTACTCTCGTGCAGTTTTGTATGCAAATGAAGTTGGAAATACCTTGAACTCTATTTAGACTCAGAAGATATTGATTGGTGAGTTATTCACTAATATTGCAGAAGTTAAGTGGTCTCTCATAAGCTGGGGTGCTTCTTCTTCTCTTTTTTTTTTTGTTAAAACTAATTACTGGCATTCCAGTACCATGACACTTCCACTTACGCGGATCTAGATGGAGTCAAGATGTACATAAACTTACTACCATATATATAAAAGGCTAATTCTAAGGACATATTTTAATTGAGACTAGTCCTTACTAGAAAACAGTCCATGAAAGTGAAACTTTTACTGGGGACAGTCTGAATTTACTTTAGACTAGGTCACCCCCAAAAGAATTAGGATTTCTCTAAAGGCAGATGCCGGCGGGAACGCGGGGCAACGGACGTCGGCGTTGGCGTGGGGGCAAGGGGGCGCAGTCGAGCTTTGGAAGGGGAAGGGAGGAGGAGGAGAAGGCGGAGGAGGAGAAGGAGAAAGAGGAGGAGGAGGGCGAATGTTGCTCCTTTGGACTGTCGGAGGCGAAGGCTGCTGCCACTGTCTTCTTCTCTTCGCCCTCGCATAGGACTGCCAACTTTGTTTGCAGGCCTATCTAATTTTCTGTTTTGACAGGACTGCAACAAAGTTGGAAGTCCTACTTTATGCTAGGACTGCCAACACATAAAGTATGACTGCCAACTTTGTTAGTCCTACTTGCTGTAAAGACTGCCAACAAGTTTGACAGTCCTGAAAAAATTTGGGGGAGAACGGAGGAGGAGAAGGCGGAGGAGGAGGACGAGGAGGGGGAGGGGGAGGGGGAGGGGGAGGAGGAGGAGGAACCCTAACCCTAACCCTAACCTTGAAAAAAAATTGGGCTAGCCTCAAGCAAAAATTTGGATGACAAACTTATAAATATTTTTGGGAGAAGTTGGGTTAACCCCAAGTAATGTGAAGTGCCCTTACAATTAGCCATATAAAAGGTAAAGCTGCGGGCAGGGAGTCAAAAAAAAAATTATATTACAATATAATTAATCCGGTAAAATATATAGTACAATATTTAGGTTTAAATGGCAATTATTTGTGTGTATAATCAACTTTCAACAACCACACAGTTGAAATAAATTTTTTCAACAATCATCTTTTTTTTTCCTACTTTCAATAACCATTCAAAACAATTGAACTCATTTTCTCTCCACTTCTATTTCGACCAATCAAATAACATTTTGAAACTCAAAATTTATGCGTATTCAGTATTTTTCGCGTTCGCAAATTCCTTTTTTTTTAAGAGAAAAAGGAAATTCCTACGTGCAACCAAACTGCAACCCTAAGAAGTTACTCAATATTTCTTTTCCTTTTTTTGAATAAACTCAATATTTCTTTTATGAGCATAATGACAGTCATCTACAGATTAAATTATCGCCGGTAGGCCAAAATAAAATAAAAAGTACAGATTAAATTATCTCTACTAACGTACAACACCAAGACTAACTTCGTTCATTCTGAAAATTCACGCAACGCCCACATGACTAACCGGGATTAATTGTTGGCTAATGAATATATGCTAATTAACAACTTCTCTCAACTTAATTGAAAAAGACGTCGAGGACCTATCCATATAAGCTATGAAACACGTACATAGAATCGAAACAATTCGATGTACCGATGGACTAATAAAAATGAAATTGGGGTTGATCAAGAATGTAATTAACTCACATGGTAGATCAAGCTAATTATAGAGCAATGCTAGAATTACAATTAAAAGTTCTACAACTTTTTTAGTCTTACAACCGTCTAGGTTGTAGTTGTTAATCATAATATTTTTGATAGTTATATGATGTTACTTCGGAGAGTAAATATGCTATTCCAAAATGAATGTCCCAATTACGTTCCCTTTTCTATACATATAACTTTTTGTATCCATAATTATTTAATTTTTTAAATAAAAAATAAATAAAAATTGTATTGTAGGAGAGAGAACGTTATTGGAACACTCACCATACCTGCTTCCTCTCTAATGAGCATCCAACGTGTCTTAATTGTTCATTAACATAGTGTTGCGACTCTAGTTAATAAACTTAAACTTACTGCTCGCTTTACGCAGAGCAGCAACTAAGACCAAGCTAAACATGTTATTATTGTTAGAATTTTCTTCAAAAACTTTGGATTAAAATCTGCAAGAAAATAAATTAAATTAAAATTACCGGCCTCCGGGGAAGTCGCGCATGAAGCACTGCCCTAAGAGATAGTCCAGGTCTATGTGCAGACTGGATCCGAACACTCCTAGTGGTAAAATTTCCGCTTCACCGGAATCTCTTTGCCGCACACAACGTAGAGAGAGCGACCCCGACTTATCGCTGCCCAGAGCAACAACGAAGCAACAGAAATTCGAGAGCGACAAGAATTTGAGAGAGTTTCTGTAGAGGAGATTGTTTTTTGTGTGTCTAAAGGTGGAGAATGGAGCTCAATATATAGGCAACTCTATATCCAAAAAAAAAATGAATGATGTTTAATGAGAAATCATTGATATTGAAAGCTATTAAAAAAAATTAAAGGGAGAATGAGCCGTTGGACATATGCCAACGTAAGAAGAAATTTGATTTTTTTTTTCTTTATTATTGTACAGCTATACAACAATCCCTCCCCAAAAATCAAGTTCCGAGTAAGGAAAGAAAAAGAGTAGAAAAGATCTGGACAGGTTTATACTATGTATAAATGAGATGGACTACAGCGTTGAATCTCACGTAGTGACTATTGTCTTTGTCTGAATAAGAGCTTGATGGACTACGCCTTTAATCAGTCTTCTTGAACCAGATTCAGAAAATAGCACACATAGTACGCTAGAGGTACTTGGGTCTATCGGGTGGCGCGTTAGATTGGCTATGCGCACTTTTACACATTCATGAGAGTTGTCTAGGATCGCCCTGTCCTATAGTCGCGGTCCTCACGACCTCTCATATAGGTAAGTCCTTAAGGGTTGGTGATGGAATCAACCATGCATATTATGCTTGGACTTATTAAGAGTTTAAACTCACCCTATCCATATCACAAAAGGAACACTGTCACCATAGGGATGGGGTATGAATGTACACATGTACAGCCTCTTGGGCTTTTATTTTAAAGAAAATTTAATCTCATGTCAGTGTTCCATAATAGTCACCTAGTCCAGCTTGTTTCTACCCATTGAACCGGCTTCTTGGGATCTCCAGTCAGACTCGGTTGGGTTGCCACTGCTGGTGACTATACTATGGGCTTAATCCCATCCCCGGAACACTGTCACCATAGGGATGGGGTATGAATGTACACATGTACAGCCTCCTGGGCTTTTATTTTAAAGAGAATTTAATCTCATGTCAGTGTTCCATAATAGTCACCTAGTCCAGCTTGTTTCTACCCATTGAACCGGCTTCTTGGGATCTCCAGTCAGACTCAGCTGGGTTGCCACTGCTGGTGACTATACTATGGGCTTAACCCCATCCCCCTCGATGATTCTAGGATCAATGTCCTAGACAGACCCTTCGTCAAGTGGTCTGCAAGGTTCTTTTCTGACTTTATATAGTCAAGAACCACATATTTGTCCAATAGGCTCTTTATTGACTTGAAACGCAGCTGCAGGTGCTTGTTCATCTTAGCATTCACAGAATCATGCTTTAGTAGTTCTATAACAGATTTATTATCACAGTTTATAGAGATTGCAGGAATAGGATGAACATAAACAGGTATATGCATAATAAGATTTCTGAGCCATTCGACTTCTGTACATGTAGTATCCAAAGCTATCATTTCAGAGTCCATTGTACTTCTGACTATGATAGTTTATTTACATGATCCCCAGGAGATTGCAGCTCCTGCTAGGATAAAAACATATCCAGTTGTGGATTTCACATCATGTGAATCAGTTACCCAATTTGCATCGGAGTAACCTTCTATGATATCAGGGTGTCTAGTATAATGAATTTTATAATCTAGAGTACCCTTAAGATATCTAAATACTCTGTCTAATGCAGTCCAATGAGATTGGTTTGGGTTACTAGTGTATCTGCTTAGTCTCCCAATATCAAATGCAATATCAGGTCTGGTCCTATTAGTTATGTACATGAGGGACCCAATCATTTGAGAATATCTATGTTGTTCTATAGGAGATCCTTCATTCTTCTTGAGAACAACATTACTATCATAAGGAGTAAGGGCAGGTTTCTTGTCAAAATACTCAAACTTTTTTAGCATTTTCTCAATTGAATGTGCTAAGGATAGAGTATATCCCTCATTGCATTTGGACACTTGCATTCCTAGAATCAGGTTTACCTCACCTAGGTCTTTCATATCAAACTGGTTAGATAAATAATTTTTAGTATTATTTATCAATTCCAGTGAAGATCCTAAGATAAGCATATCATCAACATACAAGCATAAGATAACACAGCTTTTATTTGTATATATTTTTGGAATACAAACACTTGTCATATTCATTTGGCACAAAACCAAATTCTATAATGACTTTATCAAATTTGTTGTGCCATTGTTTGGGAGCTTGCTTTAGGCCATAAAGAGATTTTACTAATCTGCAAACCTTCTTTTCTTGATCTTTAGCAATACAACCTTTAGGTTGCTCCATATATATCTCTTCTTCTAAATCTCCATTTAGAAATGTTGTCTTTACATCCATTTGATGGATCAGCATATCATGAATGAATGCTAAAGCTAGAAGGGTTCTAATAGAAGATATTCTAGCTATAAGAGAGTATGCATCAAAATAATCTAATCCTTTCTTCTGGGTAAATCCTTTGGCCACTAATCTAGCCTTATATTTTTCTATGGTACCATCGGCTCTAAGTTTCTTCTTAAAGACCCACTTACACCCTATTGGTTTGCTGCCTAAAGGAAGGTCTGCTAAAAACTAAGTATTGTTCTCCATGATGGAGTTGTACTCATTGTTAATAGCTTCTTTCCAGAAAGGGGCATCAGGAGAGGATATGGCTTCTTCATAAGTTGAGGGATCACCCTCTATTAAAAATGTGAAGAATCCTTCTCCTAAATTCTTTTCAATCATTTCTCTTTTACTCCTTCTAGGTTCTATGACTTGTTCAGGTTGAGAACTAGGTATTAGATCATGAGAACTGGTAGATGGAGTAAGAGAAGGATTAGAGGAAGATGAAGGGGTTCTATCCTTGAAGGGAAAAATATTCTCAAAGTAAACTGCATCTCTAGCTTCTATAATTGTGTTATTGGAGATTTCATTTACTTCAATGAGTTACAAGAAATCTATTAGCATTACTATGTAGGGCATATCCTATGAATACAGCATCTACAGTCTTAGGTCCTATCTTCCTCTTTTTGGGTTCATGAATTCCTACTTTAGCTAGACATCCCCAAACTTTGAGATAGTTAATCATAGGAGTCCGACCTTTCCATAACTCATATGGAGTTTTATCATTAGTCTTACTGGGTATCCTATTAAGAATATAACAGGCTGACAATAAGGCTTCTCCCCAAAGATTGTCAGGGGCATCTGAGCTGAGAAGCATGGCATTGACCATATCTAAAAGAGTGCGATTCTTCCTTTCAGCAACTCCATTGGATTGTGGTGAATAAAGAGCAGTTACCTCATGAATAATTCTGGGATCTTCACAGAAGTTAGTCATTTCATATGAGGTATACTCTCCACCACGATCTGATCTAAGGATCTTAATCTTCCTATCCAACTGGTTCTCAGCTTCAGATTTATAGACCTTGAATCTGTCTAGAACTTCATCTTTGGCCTTAAGGAGATAGGTATAACAATACTTTGAATGGTCATCTATAAAAGTAACAAAGTATTTTCTACCGCCTCGGGTCAAAACCCTATTGGAATCACAAACATCACTATGGATAAGTTCTAGGAGTTCAGAATCCCTATAGACAGATTTGAAAGACAATCTAGTGTGTTTGGCTTGAACACAAATCTCACATTTATGTTCATCATCTATAGGAGTCTTAGGGATAAGATCTAAGTTCATCATCCTTTTGATAGATCCTAAGTTCACATGACCTAGTCTACCATGCCAAACATTTGATGATTCAACATTTGCAACAAAAGAAAGGATTAGAACTTTTATTCATAGTACTTAAAACAAAAAGTCCATCTTTCACAAATCCTTTCCCCACAAACAAATCATTCTTAGAGAAAACTACTTTATTGGCCTCCATTACAATTTTGTATCATGAGGCTACAAGGAGGGATCCACTAACAAGATTCCTCCCGACAGACGGCACATGAAGCACATCATGGAGAGGTAGAATTTTTTCTGATGTCATCTTCAGATCTATTCTTCCTCTTCCCACAACTTGTACCGTTGAGCCATCTCTTAGAGTCACGCCTCCTCCACCTGATTCCTGATAGGTTGAAAAACAGGAGCGATCAAATGAAACGTGAACATTAGCTCCAGAATCCAACCACCAATCATCAGAATGGAAAGACAGGTTTACTACAGGTTAAAAGCTTACAGACCTGAAGGAGTTTGAAGACCCATTCAGAATCATGTTAGCCTCTGGCTTGCCTTTTCCCTTGAAGGAGTTCTGGATAGGTTCTTTCTTCCTTTGGAAGCAGTTGATGGCTGTATGGTTGGACCACACACAAAACAAAATCTTCTTTGATCCAGAGTCTGACCAAAGTTTTTAGGTTTTTGGGGTTGAGGGTTTTGGTGGTGATGGTTTTGGTGATGATGGTTTTGGTGAGGATGTTTTTTGTGAGGAGGTTGAAAACTCTGCTTCTTTTTGAAGGAGTTTTTCTTGGATTTGAGATGGTTGTTTGATCTAGGTTTTTCATGGCTTTCTACAAAGTTTACCTTAGCTGTGGCATTTGACCTAGCTTTGGTCTTGGACCTATATTGCTCTTATGTTCTAATTCTCTGTAGAACTTGAGAGTATGTAATAGATCCTTGTAGATGTAGTAGGTCATTTGCCACTTTAGACCAGGAAGGAGGGGAGTTTATCTATCAAGCATCCTATTTTGTGCTCAGTAGAAAAGAAAGTTCCCTTGGCTTGAACCTGTCTAAGATGTTCTTGGAACTCATGGATTTGGCCATTTATAGGTTTGTTATCTACCATGACATATTGGTTGAATGTGGTAGAATTGAATCTATCAATTCCAGCATCATCACAACCATACTCATCTTCCAAAGCATCCCAGAGTTCTTTAGCGCTTTTATATTCAAAAAATATGTCGTAGAGAGACTCAGACATAGCGTTTAAGATTCCGTGGAAGCAATGGTAGTCTATTTCCTTAGGAGTCTTGGGTTTGGTAGAAAAGGAGGACTTGAAAACCCCTACGTCAGACTCAGTCTCATCAGAATCATTTGAAATGGGCGTCGACCCATCAATGGCAGAAATCAGGCCTAAAGTGGTAAGCCAAAATTTCATCTGGCTCTGCCACCTCTTGAAATATGTGTCATTGAATTTTGCAAGCTTTGCAGAAAAAGTCTATTCCTTGGAAGTCATTATTTCTAATGTCTGAAAAAATTATATTTACTCAATAAGATGGTTTTGAGCTAAAATTAACAATTAAAATAATTTTAGTAATAAACCTTTAAATTTTTAGTTTTTCAAGTTTTGATAATGTTGGGTTAGCTGTAGGGCCGGATCCCAGCAAGCAGAGGTTCACTAGGAACTCTTAAGTACCGGTCGCTTAGACGATATTTCGCCTTGTTGACAGAAGGACCATTTCGGCTTGTTCCAAAACAAATCTTAACTTTAGAACTTTAAAAAATAAAGAATTTTTTTACTAAATTAATTAATTGTTTGATTTAGCCTAAATTAAAATATTGAGTAAAATGAAAACTAGTATTGACAAAAATAATACTAGCACAATAGTATTTGTCTAAGATGTCAATTTAACAAACAATGATAATGAACGGATATTAATTGCTATGTGAAATATAATTGATATGTTAAATAATGACAATGAACAAATAATGACAATGAACAAATATTAAATATGTAACAAACGATATTAAATGAGTGACTAAGAAGTTTGTTTACTAGCAAATAGTTGCTAACACAATTTGCTAAGAATATTAAATATTAAATAGCAAGACAAAACTTTGTTAAGAATTTGTTTAGAATAGCAAGACAGAACTTTGGCAAGACAAAACTTTGTTAAGAATAGCAAGCAACGAATTTAAATATTAAATATTAAATATTAAATATTAAATATTTAACAAAACCAAATTAGCTACAGCAAGACAAACTTTGTTAAGCAATACAAGCAAATAAGCTTATTCAAAATTGTTACAGAATCTATTTAGATGTATATATTTAGAAAGACTTCTATCTATTTCCTTTTAGAAAGACTACTGTTTACTAAGATGTAGCAAACAATTAAAGAGCAAGTATGCTTACTAACAAGAAAGACTCGTGTCTATTTCGTTTTGTAGTAACAGAATATGTATTTAGATATATATATATATATTATTAGAGGCAAAATGAACAGTAACAAAAATATATTTATATATACGGATTATCTCTTAGATTGTTGGAATTTTCTTCAAAAACTTTGGATTAAAATCTGCAAGAAAATAAATTAAATTAAAATTACCGGCCTTCGGGGAAGTCGTGTACGAAGCACTGCCCTAAGAGATAGTCCGGGTCTATGTGCAGACTGGATCCGAACACTCCTAGTGGTAAAATTTCCTCTTCACCGGAATCTCTTTGCCGCACACGACGTAGAGAGAGCGACCCCGACTTAGTTCTGCCCAGAGCAACAACGAAGCAACAGAAATTCGAGAGCGACAAGAATTTGAGAGAGTTTCTGTAGAGGAGATTGTTTTTTGTGTGTCTAAAGGTGGAGAATGGAGCTCAATATATAGGCAACTCTATATCTAAAAAAAATGAATGATGTTTAATGAGAAATCATTGATATTGAAAGCTATTAAAAAAAAATTAAAGGGAGAATGAGCCGTTGGACATATGCCAACGTAAGAAGAAACTTGATTTTTTTTTTCCTTTATTATTGTACAGCTATACAACAATTATTACATACTAGAAGTTGCGCACTATATTGTTTGTGTTCTTTTTCTCAATTTTTAAATATATACTTGCATGATAAATTTATTTTAAAATAAAGATAACAACATGTATCCTAAGTACACATGTTAATATATTATTAAATACTTAATTTATATATATATATACTTCTACAAGCACATTTATCAATGCATTTTTAACTTAAATGTATAGAGAAACTGTGAGTTGCCCCCCACTTATTTTATCATAATTCAAGATGCATCCTACCGAATTACCATAATGCATGAAACCTCCAACTTTTAACGAAAATCGTCAATGACTAACAGTCAACTCCTTTGACATACATAAATAAAGTAACAAATTTGAGTTGTACCCCACTTATTTTACCATAACTCAAGGTGCACTACACTTGTTTGAGGGTATTTTGGTCATAATTCAAGGTACATCCCACTTAGATTGGAGGTCAAAGAAATTGACTTTTAGTTATTGGCGGTTTTTGTTAAAAGTGAAAATTTTCATGCATTATGGTAATTTGGTATGGTGCACTTTGGATTATGTTAACAAGTGGGGGCAACTCAAAATTTCTCAAATGTGTGTTGATAAATGTAAAATGTGCATTGATAAATGTACTGAGAATATTCATATAAAGCTCACATTTATCAATAAATTAACATGTCTTTATGGCACATGTTAACAAAATCCTTACAATAATATATAATATTTTGAAGTAAATTAGTTTTTAAATATATTTATTTTAGTTGGAAGTGTATAATAATTAATGGTTAGTAATTATGTTGATGAGAAGGAGTATAAATCTTAGTTAATTTAGACATATTTTGATAGATACAAGGTTGGGACAATTTTCAAAAATGAAAATTCAACGGTGAACCTACAACTTTTCATATTATATAGAATCACATATCTTAACCGTCTTTTAATGTACTTAAGAAGAACAAAAGACACTAGAAAACAATCTTATTTCTCTCTTTTTTTCCTATAGGTAATTATCTAATTGTCCTCATTAAATTTGTTGAACAAATTTAATTAGTGAAGTTATGGGATATTAAATTTGTAGTTGTTATATAGTAGTACAGGTAGGATTACACAAGCTTAACCGCCGTGTTTTGGCATCATTGAGGGGAATATTGGTGAAATTCATTTGAAGTTTACCACCTATAACAAAATCCAAAGATTATTCAAAAAGCATTCACCACCACATTCTATTTGAGATTTCTTCTTGGTCACTTCCCTAAGGAGTTGTAACATCGTTTCTCAAAGAATATATAGCTCAATCTGGCAAAACGGTAAGATTCCTCACATCTCTATTGAACTGTCAACCTTGAAAGAAACCATTTAAGATGATCGGTCAATGATAAAGATGTTGGGCATCTTAAATCCAATGAACAAAATGAAGGAAGCGTAGAACAATTTTTCGAGCAAGTTCTCGACCAATAATAACTTTTGTCGACCAATAATAACTTATGTCAAAATTGCAAAACCCTTTTGCTCGTAGAGCATCCATATCAAAGTCTTACAAACTTCACTTGGAGTAGAACTAACATTGCAGAGGCCTCTATTACTAATACTCAGGTGAGATACAAACTTTGTTCCATAACAAGCACAAAATTTAATGGTTCAACTACTAACTGTTCCTTCTGGGCACGGGACCCAAATTTGCTTCCAGCCTCTCTTTCAGTACTCTACTGACTGATCCTTGGTAACAAAAAAAAAAAAAAAATAGTGCATTATGGAGTTGAAGTATGGTAGAATCCTGATCTCACCGTCACCCATCATCACCAGCCATCACCTTGTGTTAGCTGGAATAAATTCAGTACACAAACAAAATTTAACGATTTAATAAGTTATTTTCAGAATTTTCTCTGGAATAACTTTCTTCAATTATTGCATTACCTATCCCTGAAAACTGAATTTTAAGACATCCCTACAGCAGCTGGTTGCAGGACAGAGGAGGCTTTCTGATTTCCCATTCCGAACAAATTCTCAAATAGTTTTGGGGCAATCTGGGGAAGATTCATTGGCACTGGAGCCATGAAATTAACAATTTTCTCGTGCACACTATACCTGAAATTAGATTAGTAACAAGCAGAAATCAGTCTGAGAAGCTAAAAATTAATTAGCATACCTTCTATCTACATACAAAGAATACTTAAGGAATAATTACCTTATCTTTCGACTTTTTGATGCACGGCGATCAACAATCTTTCGCTTCTTAGGTTGCAGCTTTTTCATAGCATGAAAGGCCATCACTGGAAACAACCAACCAAAACCTAGTCAAACTTCAATAGAAGTTGAAAGCTAAGAGAAAGAAAATCATCTATGAAATATCCTGAAAAGCTCCTTATGCCATGGAAAAGACCTTGAGAAGAGAACAAAGTTGCACAAAAACATACCAGATGATGTAAGATCACACGATTCAAAGAATTCCTTGAGCAGTTGCTGGTAAAACTCAGAGTCGTCAAGAAGCTCAGGATCTCCCTCTACATTAACATCCTGTATTTTAAAGAAATCAAGATATTAAGAAATTAGCCGAAATCTGTGGACATCAACCTAGACTATGCATGCATGTGATAAAGAAATAATATGCTAGTACACCCGTATCCTGACTACTTTCCTATTATCAGATTGGATTTACAAAGGTATCAGGAATCACTGGCCGTATTACATACAAACCGACCTTGTGATAAAGAAATTCAGTGGATATGACAAAGCAAGAACCGAAATTACAGAATCATCGAGTTCCAAATTATCAATTGTGTTTCAAAGAATAGCCCATCCAAACCAAAAATGATGTTTATCACTTCGTAATACACTTAGTCAAGATTCGTGTCTTTGTCTGCTAATCATAGGTTAAAAGTACATTTGTGAACAAATTAAAGTAAAATGTTTAAGAGAACTCTAAGATGATGAAATAAAGAGCAAACTAAATAAACCAACAGAACCAGACAGTTTGGAACCTCTTCTTTTATACTTTCAGAATTCTCTGGGACCTGCACAAGGAGGCATATGGATAAGAACACATTTATTCTGCCCTTTATAGATGAACAAACTTCTTTTAAAGTCGTGTAGTGGTACATACTTTTCCAAAAATACCAACAGAAAACGAGCCTAACTGCATCCTCTTAATCATTCTGCTTGGATCCCTCATGTAACCAGCAACTTGATCACTAATGTTCTGCAGTAAAGCAGGAAGAAGAGAAAATGGACTAAGCCCAGAGATTCCATAAGCAAAAGGCTCGAGTGATAAATAGATGCAAGCCCCAATTACCTGATTGAAGGCATGCAATTTTCCCTTGAAAGCAGCTGCACCGGTTGTCACCTGTGTCTTCCTATGCCATTTGTCCACTGCGTTATTCCTGAATGGTGCTATTCTGCAAGCAATAAAAGATCAGCTCAATTCAACCCAAGTATACAACTGAATTAATACTCAGAGTATGACAAACAATGGAGGGAAGTAAAGAATAGCGGCACCATGACAAACATATAGGGAGTCAGGACAATAATGAGCAACTGGTGCACCATGACAAACATATAGGGAGTCAGTTTATGGTTGAGTGAACACCATATATATAGTTTGTCACCAAACAGTTTAAAGATGAGAAATATGAAAGAGAGCACAAAATTGTGAATACCATCTATAAATGCAACTATAAAGAAAATGCATGACATATGTTAGTAGAGGAGCCTCAAATTTTAGGACAAAGAGCATGGTTGAACAGAGCACTTTCATTTGTAGTCAATTTCTGAATACACTTTTGAGTGCCTAATGTCTTCCAGACAGCCGCCCCCGACCCTAGTAGATGATGGTTGTTTTAGGTAGCTTAGTGTGAAACTTCATCAGATCCTTATTAACGGGATTCCTATAAAACACGTCTTCTTGTAATATTTCAGTTTCAGGAACAAACGTCCCTCAAAGAGTTGAATGACAAAATGGCATTACTGTGACGAATCCAAAGGAATAAAAATGTGGTTTATATTTGCCAGAAAATGGCAATCCACCAAGACTGACCAATAAAGTTCCCTGGAGAAAGAACACACTTTCTACAGAATGATCAATTCGGAAATTCTAGTATGGATGCACTAAATTCAGTTCTTGACTGTTCATATTCAATTACGTCTGCTTTCATACTAGCCTTTGCTAACGCCTTGTGGCTTGTTGGATGCAACGGTAACCCTTTGAGCGTATTTGCACCCAAAGGATTATATGAAAACACGAAAAAGAAATGTTGGAAAGATATGGATAGTTTGATTCAAGGAGTACCTAATGGTGAAAAGTTTCATATCGGAGGTGACTTTCACTCATGTTGGAAAGAAGAACAATGATTAGCATGCATAGAGGTTATGGTTATTGAGTTAGGAATGAAGGCGATGATAAAATCTTTGATTTTGAAGTTTAATATTACCTTATAATAGCAAATAATTGTTCTAGGAAGAGAGATGAGCATTTAATTATTTTTAAGAACGCACCCAATATTAGCCAGATAGATTACTTACTAGAAAGGTTGATAGACTAGTATGTAAAGAATGTAAAGTTATACCAGGAGAGAACCTAACTACTAAACATAGGTTGATGGTGTTAAATACTAGTGTTAGGAAATGGAAGAGAAAGGCTAGGGTGGAGAAGAGACTGAGAACTAAATTGTGGAACTTGAAAGGAGAGCTTACTAACTTTTAAGGATAAGATAATAAAGGAAGATGGGACATAGAAGAGGATTATAATGTTATGCGGTACAATATGGTTTTATCAATAAAATAGCGAGATCGATTCTAGGAGTGTTATAAGACAATGGTTGGACCTCGAAAGAAAGTTGGTGTTGGAACGAGGAAGTTCAAAAGTTTTAAGGCAAACATAATTGTCTATTAAGATTGGCGAAAGTTTAAAAGTGAGAAAAACTTTTAGAGTTATAAAGTAGAAATAAAAGAAGCTAAGAAAGCAACTAGTAAAGCTAAATCTAAGACCTATGATTATTTATACAAAAGGTTCGGCTTGCTAAGAGTAGGAAAAGGAAAAGCAGAGACTTAGGTAAGATTAAGTATATCAAGAGTGACGACCAAAAGATATTAGTAAGAGAAAATAATATTAAAGAGATGCATAGTTATTTTTACAAGCTATTTAACGAAAGCAAGCTAGAGAAACTTAGTTTAGATTCAGCGCCATCTCGGGATAAGTCATATGGTTATTGTCGTAAAATTAGAATTTATGAAATTAAGGATGCATTAAAAAATAAATAAAAAATGAAAAAGCAGTAGAACATGATGACATTCCTATTGAGGTTTGAAATATTTAGGAAAGAAATGACTAATATGGTTTATTGATGTATTCAACAAAATTCTAAGGACTAAGAAGATGTCAAATGAATGGACCCATATATAAGAAAAAGGGAGATAGATAAAGATGTAATAATTATCAAGGAATCAAGCTTATGAGTCATATCATAAGATAATGGGAGAGTGAACAAGCAAAGATTAATAAAAGAGAGTATAATTTCATAGAATCAATTTCGTTTTATGTCGAGGAGATCTATTATGGAAACATTTTACTTATTAAGAAGATTAATTGAAATATTTTGCGTAACAGAGATTTATATATGATTTTTATTGACTTAAAGAAAACTTACGATCGAGTTCCTACGAGATAATATGGTGTGCTTTAAAAAAGAAACAAGGTCATAGTAATTATATTAAGACTATTAAGGATATGTAGGATAGAGTTAAGACGACTGTGCGAACTATTAGAGAAGGTAGTAATATGTTCACTATTACCATTGGCTTACATCAAGGACCAACATTGAGTTTTTACTTTCTTGCGATAGTTATGGATGAAATTACTATGCATGTCCAAGTGTAGGTTCCATAGTATATAATGTTTGTTGATCATAATTGGTTTTGAGAGTAGAGAATGATTAGATGCTAAAATATAAATATGGAGAGAGACTTTAGAATTTAAGGGATTTAGTATTAGTTGAACAAAAACATAGTACATGAAATGTAATTTCAACCCAAAGTCAAAGAGAACTGAGGAAGGAGTTCTATAAACGGCCAAGAGATACCTAAGAGTGATAGCTTTTAGTATTTGAAATAAATTAATAGCGAGATTGAGAAGGATGACATGCATAAAATTAAAACATAATGTTTGAAATGGACGAGTGCTTCTTGAGTATTTTGTAATCACAAGATATTTTTGAAGTTGAAAGAAAAATTCTACAAAACTCGTATATGACCAGTCATGCTTTATGAACCAAATTTGGACAATTAAGAAACATGTCCAAAAAAGTAGCCGAAATGAGAATACTAGGATGAATGAGTGGTAATACATTAAAAAATAGGATAAGAAATGAGTGTATCCATTGGAAGTTAGAGGTGGCACCAATTAAGAACAAGATGAGAAAAAACCTACTTACGTGATTTGGACATGGAATGCAGACCAACTAGATGCTCCCGTAAGGAGGAGAGATAATATAATATTTAATGAAGCCGCTAAGACTAGAGATAGGCATAGAGTAACATGGTTTGAAATGTTAAAGAAGGATATAGATTTTGTTAGCGTTCCAGAGGACATGGCCCTAAACATAACCGAATGGAAGAAGAGGATTCAGAAACAGCCGACCCCATAAATTTGGAATAAAGGCTTTGTTGTAGTTGATGTTGTTGTAGTAGTAGTAGTATACTATTATCTGCAGGCCTTCAGTTAGCAGTCCACTTTTCCCATGTTCTGCCAAATTCTTTTCGTTAACAATTTAGACAGCTGCCCATCTAGATGTGAATCTCATTGTACGGCTACAAGATAATGTAGTTAAGGCTGGTTGATAGATAACATAAAATCCGGATTGCAACCATTGCTTTGACACAACGATCACGATCAACTGAATATCCATATCCTAATTATCAAATTTAACATCAGTATGTGACATGATTGAGCTTCCCATTACTAAAAAGAGACTAGTACTTGAAGAACACAAGTTGATGGATGACTACATAAAAATATTGGAAAGAAAAAAAAAACTGTCCTTCAATGGCAACCAACAAATCAGTAACAATGAGATCTAGAAATTCTTCAATAGGTATATGGGATGGTTGTCTCCAATTATCTAGTAAGTTCCACATGAAGTTCTGAAAGCCAAGTTAGTGACATCAAATTAAATAAGAGCTAGAATCAGGAGAGTGGGAGAGAATTAATATCCAACATTGATAGCAAACCAAGTCCATACAAAAGAACAAGAGCCAACCCAAATCAATAGAAGAAAAATATTCTGCTAAAACTTTTCAAGGTACTGAATCTCACTTCTCAGCTTGTTCATGGTTCTTCCAACCCACTGTCAACCATATTGTACCATACAATCCTAGTTCACTTAGTAAAATAATAGTTATTATGTTAAAATAATGCCGTCCAAGCTTTGACTAACTAGTTGTCTTCGAAACAATTAACAAAAGTTTTTCATGTTTCCTAACTCTGTATGTCCTCTTGCAGCTAAATCCAAGCAGAGAAACTCCTACCAGGCTACCTAAACTAAAGGGTCACAAGACTGATGAAGAGATTCAATATAAGCTCATCTACAGAGTATTAATGTAAATAAAGTATTAGACGTATAAAAGCTTACCAATTTAACAACATACCTGGATTGCATTTCATGTATTTGTAACCAGTCTTCATCAGCTTCTCCCTTCAACTCATTAGGCAAAAGTCCATCCTTGCTAGATTGCTTAGTGTTCCCTAGATCATTAGAGAAAATATATGAGTATCAATTTTCAGTAGCAAGAAGTTTAAGGTAAGCAACATAATTATGTATGAAGGCATACTCTCTTCATAGAAATTTAGGACAAATGATATATTTATAATTTAACAGTATGAAGCAATTTAACCCATCAGGATTAAGGCTGTCAAAACTGATAAGTACACTTAATTTTCTCACCATAAACTCGGGACCTTTTATTGAAAAATATAATGATAATAACCAAATGTGTAACTGATTTCTAAGTTGTCTTGGAATGCTCCATTTTGATCATGGCTAGAAATAAAATTGAAACTGGATAAAAATAAAAACTGGATATTAATAAACTTGAAACATATAATTCTAAATTCATGTTGACTACTTAGGTTCAGGTAGAAATGCTGCCATTTTGTCCAAACTTTCAATAAACTATTTCTAGATACTAAAACAATTAGTAAATATTTTTCTGATTCTAACTTAATAGATCAGTCTTCATTTTGCCCTTTATTACTACATAAATAGGCCCTAGTCATTTGTCAAAATCTTACAGAAATAGTTAGATAAAAATATCTTAGTTAAGTGTGGTTAGAATGTTACGAGGACTTTCCCTATAATCAACAATAATAAAAGTGAGCATGATCAATTTATAACAAGAAAACTCAGTCAACCAAATTTCTAACAATATGTTTTCAGGAGATCTAGTGTTCTTCTTACTCCTCCATATGCTTCAGCAGGTTTTATTGTAATTCCCAATCACTACCTTAAGAACTTGCTCAAATTTCCTCCTACAAATTATTCTACATATTATCCCCTTCCTGCATTTAGTTATGGATATGGCTTCAGATTATCCCTATATCTCAATGCTTTGACTGATCACGCAGCAACATATATTTTGAAAGAGTGCTTATTCATTAGATATTACTTATTATGGTAATGTTATTGACATGTACATTTTGATAATAGAATTTCAGTGTTTTCATTCCATACTGGCAGCTAGCCATGTCCGATATGCTGACTATATTTTCGTTCTGCTCAATTAGAAGGACTATATGTTAAAAAAGTTTGGTTTGCATATTAAGTATATTTGAACCAGCTTATTGAGTTGTTTAAGTTACAATTTGACAATTCTATAAGATACACCTAGCAATTGAAGATATTCTTTCAAAAGTTTATGAAAGAATCTTGAATCTAACAAATGATTTAATTAGATCACCTTATAAACTGATACATATCTTTCTGTTAAACTGATACAAGACATGAAATAATTTAAATAATAAATTTTATAAGAAAATGGCCTACACCATGTCTTTAAGAACAAAGCTTCGTGGATGGCATTTTATTCTCCATGAACTTACTACTCATAGATATATGTATATCTGAAGACATGGATAGTAGGAAACATTGAGGCAGTTTATTGAGCCAACAGTTCCGTTGTTAAGAGTCAATCTATATTTGTTGTGTTACATAGTCTACCCTTGTTGGGTAGGTTTTCATTCTCTAACACAGAAAATGTCATATCAGGATGTAAAGATACATCAGCAAAGGAGATATGCAACACATAATAAATGACTTGATTTACCCTTTGACAATTTATTTTGGTTGACATGCATTATGCCTTTAGAATACAATTTGATCTTTGGAATTAAATAAGCAAATATTTAACATTGCTAATGATCTAACAATAACTTGACAATATTCAAATTATTCTGAAGATATTCGAAGCCTAACTAAAAATTTGATTTCAAAATAGTTGATTAGGTAATAAGTTATTTTTAAATCATCAATTAGGTTAATCATATGGTGATATAATTTTACAATCAAACTGAATCCTAAAGAGAAAATTCATGAAAAATGTGAAAATACATTGTCAAGGGTAAAAGTGCATTTTGTACAGGGGTTAAATATCTCCTTTGTCGTTGCATCTTAAGTGTTGATTATTATAAACGATTCATTGTAATGTTTCACTTGATAGAGTGCATTTTACAGATAGAATTTATAACTTAGCAACCAATAAGATACTTCAACCTTACAAAATCAAGAATCAAACAGGAACCAGTTTTTAGCATATAATCTTTCTACTTGAGCATAATCAAAATAGAGCAGGAATTATTTACATGAGTAGCTAGCTGTCAAAGTGGAACTTTGAAATTGAAAGTTATTGCCAAAACATTCATGCGAACACCACTGCTACCAGAATAAGGAACGTATAAGCAGTTTTTGGAATGCCACATGACAAGATCAAAATTTGTTGAAATATAAAACTACAATGATTAGCGGACAAGAATACCGGCATCACACTTTTGACCTGTACCTTTACAGCTATGCATATAGTTAATACTAAAACATGTATGTGGAGTTATGTTAACATGTGCCCTTAGGGCACATGTTAACACATCTATAAATGTGCATTTTACATGGGTACTCCCACCAACACATTAAATATAGCAACATTTCACTTAAATTATGCATTTACCAATGTAAAATTTGCATTTATCAATGTGTTGGTGGGAGTACCCATGTAAAATGCACATTTATCAATGTGTTATCATGTGCCCTAAGGGCACATGTTAACATAACCTTTGCTAAAATAGGGACTAAATACTCTTCACCGCATAAAATACTTTGTAATATATAAAGTATACAAGTTTAAATGTGTTTAAAAAAGCGCCAAACATATTGGACATGTGTGCCGTGTCAAACAAGGATGGACATGGCACATATTAGTTGAGGAAGTGTCCAGCATATCCTACAAAAACTACAGAGGATTATAATCATACCAGCTGTGCTTTCAACAATTGAATGGTTCTGTTCAAGCAAAGCCTGCAAGCATAAATAATATGAATCAAAGTTTGTGCTTGAAAGTGAAAGGTATAGATGCCTGCCATCTGACAGAAATAGTGCATCGAGTGAGCCATTTAAGAAAAATAACCATACCTCCTGCAGCTCTAACATAAAATCTAATGTCTGTTTGCATGACGATACCAGGTCTGCATAAGCTTGATCAACTACCTTGTCCGAACTGCAAAATGAGGACTTGACAGGTTCCTGGAATGTGTAGCATAGTGGCTATTAGGACACGTCCACAAGAAGTACGAAATGGTCAACTGAAGGATGCTAAATACAGTTTTCGGTTAGTGAGACATTATGCAAAAGCACACCTGTGGTAGTTTGTTTGAACTTGAAAATGGCTTCTGCAGTAAGAACCTGAATTCCAAGGTCTTATCCCAAAGTGCCTAGAAAAGCGAATAGATTTAAGAAAACCGTACCATTACAATTGCACAAATTGTTCCTAAAGAGCTTTAATAAAGCATTAGAATCAGTTCATGAGCATGTCTGAGTCAATAAATCTATTCAAAAGACTGAAAATAATTTCATTGCATTTGCCAACTAGCCTTTGATGATGTCAAGTAATGATTCAGGCCTTGTTTATAGAAAACCAATATCTATAATCTCAGAAACAGACACTGATTTGGCTGATTGATAATTCTTCAGCATTCATAAGCATTAAATGCTAGATAAATATTCTACAGTGTGCAACCATTTCGGTATCCTTCTGTATGATTTTTTCTCTACAAGGTTTCTTCTCATTTCATAGCACATAGGTCCAGTGTCCCATTAACTATTTCACATCAACCTCTATCATCTTAGCTCTTGTAACAAGCATCACTAACTTTTCTTCGTAAGAAAGATGCGCGGAACCATAAATATTATTTTCTACAATAGATGTGGCATATGAAGAGGGCGTAAGACTTTGCATTCTGAAATCCACAAAAGAGGACAGATGGAAACAGGGAAAATATTCAAATCGTATCAACAAAAGCAGGGAAAGTATTCAGACTCTCAGACTGTGTTTCAAAAGCAAAGCACTGAAGGAAAGGATACAAGAAATTTTGACAAAAGAAAGCATTTTGCAGCCATGATAAATAATCTCGTCTTTTCATGCATATAGTGCTGCAAACATTGTGAGGACCATATTTTTTTTTTCTATCCCAATCCAGCCAACAAGACCAACAAAGAGTATATCCTCACATTACCCATATGTTCAAACTTCCTTTGTATTGTTTGTACATGCACTTGCCCAAGTTACAAACAGCCATTTAAGCTATGCACCTGATTAGAAGAAAAAAATGATCCACGTAATTTGGAGAATATAATAGTCTCTTCCACGGATATATAGAGAATTTATACTTCCAAGATAATCAATTCTTTTGCAATCTCCTTCTTCAGGTGATATTTCAAATACTTATGACACAACAGATAATAAAGATAAGATAGATGATTATTCAAATGCGATGGTTGATTTAAAAAAGCTACACCTTCTGGTTCTTTACAGCTTGACCTTTAATAGCATCTTCATCTTTATGACGTTTTAAGTTCTTCAAGAGATCTCTGAAAGAAAACATAAGAAGATAATTACAATCAAAAGCCCATAAAACAGGTGGCCACACCTAACCAAAGTTTGTAGCCATTTTCCTATTCACAGGGAGAATAAACTTGATCTGGATAGGAGTGTTCATGATTTTAGAAGACTTGCTACCCAGTGAGAACATAATTCTGTCTAAGACTCTAAATATATTTCAAGAAGAATAGCAACTGGATTAAAAGCTCAAGTTATGTAAGCACTCAAGAAAGAAAGAAATGCATCCCATTTAACTAATAATGTCTCACGCCAAATGTTCTGCAAAATCATTTCCGTACAATACTATCAAGTTTTTTTTTCCCTTCCATTTCTAACCCAGCATAGCAATCAACTCGATGAACCACTTCGGCTAGGAAGCACGGACACTCCAAAAATTGGGGCCATGTCGTGTAGGAGACTATAGGACACAGTCCGCACACTCCAAAATACACACTACGGCACACCAAAATAGGATCTGTGTCCGTGTAGCTATGTCCTTACCATATTGTCCATCTCCATGCTACATAGCACTTTGGGTAACCCATCACAAGCAAGTTTGATTGGAGGTTTCTTAACAGACTATATAGTAAATACTCGTTCTTTAAGTGCCGCCCCATCCTCCCTCCCTACCTGCTTCCCTCAATCAAGCAAGGAAGAACAGGAACACAAGAAGCTATAAAAAGACAGTCTTAGTTGGATAGTGCACCTTTCTAATATACAAACAATATATTAGGAGCTGCAGTTTCATATAATGGTCATAAAACACAACCACTTGACCATATCAATAAATCTGAGATCAAAACCCTAGTTATCACAGTGCACGAGAGTATTATATGTTATTGATATGGGTTGAGAATGTACAATACACGATCAACAAAAGGTATCAAAATTCTAACTCTGCAACATGGTACATACAGGATCATGAATAAATTCATACAATATTTCAATCCTTACTTCAAAAGTTCAAAGGTAGGCCATCACCTTTCATGTGGCTTCCTTCACCACAAATTACGGATAAACTAAGTTCTAACCACAAATTTCTCTCATAAACATCTTAGCTCACTCTAGACATAACCCAATGCCATCAAGCATCATCTCAGTTTATTTTTATCATCAACAAGGGCACCATTTCCAACCCAGCAAGTTCTGTTTTTGGTCACCATGGTGCATAGTGCACAATTTGTACCTTGTTATGGACTATTTCATCTTTTCCCAGGTGTGTAGGATTTGTATTTCAATCACACTAGTCAACCTGGAACTG
Source organism: Iris pallida (assembly GCA_029216955.1). Lineage (NCBI taxonomy): Eukaryota > Viridiplantae > Streptophyta > Magnoliopsida > Asparagales > Iridaceae > Iris > Iris pallida. The sequence continues at coordinate 48,332 of JANAVB010011245.1, read as the reverse complement.
TATCCTTCACCTTACAAGAAAATAAGTTACATAAGATGAAATTTGTTTGTTTGACCTGCCAAATTGATGCATATTTGCAGATAGATGAATGAAAATTATCTTTTGAAGTATTAACTGATGACAAAGTTCGAAAAAATTAATGCTTATCAAGCCTTTAACAATTATACAAGGATTAAAAGTATGTTTTCTTTTCTTTTCATTGTGTTGGCTGGCAGTTATCAGTTTATGTCAACAGTACACATAAACTATGGTGGTACATTCCTTGCAAAAGCATAAAATAAGGGCTTACTAATTTGTAATAGTATAAAGTATAGAGTGGTGAATATATATAATATTCAAAGCCCTGAGGAACTTCACCAAGCTTGCTTGAGAATTTTAGCATGACACTGGCTTTGACTAAAAATGACCTTACAAACGTAAAAATTTACAAAAAATTGGACCCATCAAAGTTTCCCCTGATGATGTTCATAATACTATATGATCACCTTTGGTGGTCCATATAAGGTGCCACCAAAGACATAATGAACCTTGTTGTCAGGATCGGACAATACGAACCGACCCGATCTTGGGGTTCCGCGATCCGGATCCCATGGTTGGAATGGCCGGATCAAGAATTGGACGCGGATTGGTTGGATCATATGGTCCAGACCATGGAATCGGGATCCAACCCAGATCGTGCGATCCCGACCCGACAGACCCAAACCCGAGTTGTTGTTTTTTTAATTAAGGAATTTCTTGGTAATTTTAAGGTATATACTTTTCTATGCTACTCTTTATTAATTAGATCATTTTTTTGGGGCAATTTTAAGCAAGGTTTAAAGTATCAGCCGAA
>JANAVB010011245.1:0-42500 GCA_029216955.1 Iris pallida | reverse complement strand
GGTTTGAGGTCTCGTGGACGTGGAGGAGATAGAGATGACGAAGCCGGACTTCGACTGAGAGGGTCGAGGGAGGGGAAGGTGGTGGTGGTGGTGGTTGAGTATAGATTCTAGGGTTTATGGCTTGAGTTTAGGGCTGGGGTGGAGTAGGGGGGTTGGGGGTGTCAACGCAGACTTGAGTTTAGGGCTGACAACGGGTCGGGTCTGGATCCGGATCCGGGTTCGGGTCCGGTTGCATATTTTATACCAGAAGACGTCAATTAGCTTCTAAACTAGTAACGTTGTACGTGCAAAAAAATATTTAAAAAATTAGAACTTTGGATATCTCTTATACAAAACACAAAGGTTTTTGAATCCTAGGGCTGACTGTGCCAAGATAAATAGTGGTTGAGATTTAATCTTGGTGAATTAACGGTTGTGGATGAGTGAAATTTTATGGGAAATTCAAAGAGTGGGGTTTGCACTCATAATGGTTGTGGATGAGCATTATTGAGAGTGGGGTTTTATGGAAAATGAGAATTATTGAAAGTGAGATTTTATGGGGATTCCAAAGAGTGGGATTTGCACTCATAATGGTTGTGGATGAGCATTATTGAGAGTGGGGTTTTATGGAAAATCCAAAGAAAATTCACATCCAGCAGTGGTTGGGATTTAATATTTTGATGGGGGCCTCATAATTATTATTGTTCGTTTAAAATTGGGGGTCCAAAATTTTGAGGGGGAATACCTTAAATGAACCGTGCCCGATGGGCACGGGTTATGACTAGTATATATATATATATATATATATATATATATATATATATATATATATATATATATATATATGGGAGCGGATCAAAGGCCCCGTCCGCGGAGCCCCGTCGAAGCCCCGCCCCTCCTACACCATCGGATCGCGCGGGGTCCGCGTGGGGCCCGCGCGAGCCCGCGCGATCCAACGGCTAAGGATCGCGGGGGCTTCGGCGGGACTCCCGATCCGCTCCATATATATATATATATATATATATATATATATATATATATATATATATGTCCGGCGGGCCTAGCTCTTGTGGTTAGGAGGGTTGGCTCCCCTAGCGGTGGGCTAGGTTCGAGCCCTCCCTTGCCCACCCGAGGTGGCTGGACGGCTTTGGTCGCGGCCTCGGGTTGGCGCCCCTTGCCGGACACCCCACCCCCCCCCCCCCCGGCGCCCCCCCCCCCCCCCCCCCCCCGCCTCCCCCCGGGTTACCTCCCACCCCCGGACCCCCCCCCCCCCCCCCCGGGCCCCCCCCAAAAAAAAAAAAAAAAAAAAATAAAAATATATATATATATATATATATATATATATATATATATATATATATATATATATATAAAAGATAATACCATATAGTTAGTTTAAACATAGTTTAATTTTGAATATATTTTAATTAAAGTTTATTTTGTGTAAAATTTTGGATATATATTTAGATAATACGATGCAGTAGTTAAATATTGAATATTTTAATTACATTTGTTCTTTGTAAAATTTTGGGTATTTGTTTAGATAGGCTAAATTACAACTTGATACCCTCAACTATTTCAATTTTTTAATTTAATACCCTAAACTTTGATAGGTACTAACTTGATACCCTGAATTTTTTTTGGACACAATTGCCCCTCCCATCCACACACACAATAAACGCCCCTCCCTCCCGCCGGCACCCCCCCTCACGCCGGCACCCTCCCCCCCCCCCCCCCCCTCACGCCGACGACAACCCCCCCCCCCTCCCGCATCCGCGACAACCCCACCCCCACCCTGCGTTGTGCATCACCGCGAAGCCGCCCTGGTTAGCGGGGTCGCCGTAGGGGGCATCCGATCGTACGGGTGAGCATTCGGTTTATTCGGTTCAAACCGAACCGAATAAGCAAAAATCGAACTGGACCGAAACCGAATAAGCAAAACCGAACCGAATTGGTCAATAACTGAACTGAACCGAATTAAATCGGTTCGGTTTTCGGTTTATTCGATTTTTGGGTTTTTTTTGTGTGTTTTTTTGTTAATATATATAATAACTAAATATACCAAGATATATTTAGTATATACCTATAACATATACCTATATATATTTAGTATATACCTATAATTAACACACACACACACACACATATATATAAACTAAACTTTCTTATTCGGTTTTCGGTTTTGGACCGAAACCGAATTCCAAAACCGAAACCGAAACCGAATAAAAAAATTTAGTATTTTCAAAACCGAAACCGAACCGATTTTTTTTAAAACCGAACCGAATTCCTTATTCGGTTCGGTTCGGTTCGATTTTCGGTCCAAAACCGAATAATGCTCACCCCTATCCGATCGTGCAGGGGCGGCGGGGCACGCTGAGGAGGTTGGCCCGTGGGCTGGCCCGAAGCTGCGCGGGACGGCGGGGTCGCAGGCAGGTGAAGCAGCCGGAGGCAGGGGCACGAGGCTGTGGGGTCAGGGGTGTCGCACGTGGCGGCGGGGTGCGGGGGCGCGAGCTTCGCCGAAGGAGGCGGGTGCGGGTGAGGGGGGCAATCGCGGAGGGTAGGGCGGCCAGAGGAGAGGTGTTGCCGGAGAAGGAGGGGGAGAGGGTGTTGTGGGTTTGGAAGGGAGGGTTATTTTTGTCTTTTTTGAAATTTTGGGTATCAACATAAAATTATTATATAGTTGAGGGTATTAAGTTAGCACATATCAAAGTTGAGGGTATCAAGTTGAACATTTTGGATAGTTGAGGGTATCAAGTTGTAATTTACTCTTTAGATAAAACATATGGTTAGTTTAAATATAATTTAAATATTGAATATACTTTAATTTAAATATGTTATAGATGTGTGTTTGAAGACTTTCAGTTATTTTTATAGTTAGTTATATACACAAGGCATGTACGGTGGTACATAATTATAAGAATTTAATTTATTTTGTTAATTAGTACGTGATATACAAACGGTTTGGACGGGTCACTTTTAAGTTGTTTTCAAGTCCCATTATAATTGTAGGGATACTTGTTTGCGTAATTACAAAAAATCCACTTACATTAGGCCAAGTTTTTTTTGCAACTTTTGGGTTGTATGAAACTTTCCACGTAAGTGGGATTTCTTCTGGAGGAAGATTTGGATTTGTACTTTCAATGGTGGAAACCGTAAGGACTTGTTTGGTAAATGATATTTGTACTTGGATTTGGATTTGGATTTGGAAATACAAAATTCAAATCCAAATCCAAATCTTGAATTTCCATATCTCATTTACCAAATTCATTGTTTTGTTTGTCCATTGGATTTGGTTGAATCCAAATCCATTTTTTTGGATAAAAAAATAAAATTCGCCTTTGAATTATAATAAAATATTAATTAATTATAATTAATACATTAGTAAATTAAGATTAGAATAAAATGTTACTAAATAAATTTATAATTGTGATTAATAAATTAATAGTTATGATTATAATAAAATAGAATTATTAATTAAATATTATAATTATAATTATAGTTAGAATTCATAATTAAATAATTATGATAATAGCTATGATTATTAAATTATTAATTAAGACTATAACGATGATTAATAAATTATTAAATAAATTATTATAACAAATTATTTATCAAATTATTAAATTATAAATTATTAACTATGATTATAATTGTGATTAAAATATTATAATAAAGATTATAATAAAATAATAATTAACAAATTATTAATTAAGTTTATAATAAGACTAATAAATTATTAATTATATAATTATGATTAATAAATTTATAATTATGATTATGATAAAAGATTAATTAATAAAATAGAATTATTATTTAAATATTATAATTATAATTATAATTTACAATTAAATAATTCTTATAATTATTATAATAGTTATAATTTTTAAATTATTAATTAAGACTATAAGATGATTAATAAACTATTAATTAAATTATTATAATAAATTAATTATTAAATTATTAAATATTAAATTATTAACTATGATTATAGTTGTGATTAAAATATTATTAATTAAGTTTATAATAAAATAGTAATTAACTAATTATTAATTGTGTTAATAATAAGACTAATAAATTATTAATTATGATTATAATTGGATGTTAATTAATAAATTATTAATTAAGATTATAGTTATGAGTAATAAATTATTATAATTATGATTATAACTATAAATTATTTATTAAGATTATAATAAAATTATTAATTAATAAATTATTAATTTAGGATATAATTATGATAACTAACTATTATTTTTTATAAAATAATAAATAACTATTAGTCATAAAAAAAATTTGTAAAGTACTAATAATGACTAATTTTCAATTAACTATTAGTCAATTTTAATTAACTATAAATTAACTACAAATGAACTATAAATTAAATATTTTTTAAAAATAATAATTTAAAAAATTATTATATAAAAATAAATAGTTATTAGTTAATTATTAATTAGTATTAACTAAATAATAGAACAGCGAAATTATAAAAAATAAATAATTTTTTCCTCCAAAATTCAACTTTCTTTCTTCCAAATTCAAATTTTTGATTTGGTCATACATTCCATATCCAAATTCATCTCCAACCAAACATAGGATTTCATGAATTAGAACTCATACATTTTCTTGTCCTCCTAGTAGAGGAAAAATGTGCTTGGTTATGATAAGAAAGTGAGAAAGTTGATATTTTGAAGAAGTAAAAAATATAAGGACAAATTCATCACATATTAATTATTTATGAAATATAATTAGTTATTAATTACATAATAACAACAACAACAAAAGTAATTATTATTAGTATTATTATTATTATTGTTGTCTTATTTAATCTAATAATTATTATTATTGATTTTTCTATTAATATGTTTTCCCTCTCATCCTTTCCTATATCCCAAATCATCTCTCTCTCTCTCTCTCTCTCTCTATATATATATATATATATATATATATATATATATATATATATACATATATATATATATATATATATATATATATAGAGGGATCCACATCCCCTCAATTTTGTATCCCCTCTCCATCCCCATGTTCACAACCATTGGATCGTGTTTAAGTCATCTAATCTTAACCATTGATTTGAACCATTCAAATCAACGGTTAAGATTAGATGACTTAAACAAGATCCAACGGTTGCTATTCCGGGGATGGAGAGGGGATGCAAAATTGAGGGGATGTGGATCCCTCATATATATATATATATATATATATATATATATATATATATATATATATATATATATATATATATATATATATATATATATATATATATATATATACATACATACATACATACATATATACATACATACTTCCCTCTCCTACCACTACTTCCTCTGATCGGTTATCGAAGGAAGCTTCCAGAGGAGGATGGGAAGAGAAGGGCTATCGCGGGCGACCACGGCCAGGTCGAGATCGGCTACATCCCGGGTCGGGTGGCTCACGCTGATCATGAGCTTTCCAAGGTCATCACAGTCTTGTCATCCAAGAACCGCACAAGGCACCCAGTGTTCTCCAATCGAGAAATTCCTAAAAATTACTTTTCAGCTTTCATGTTTCTTTCTCTCCACACAGGGGCTGTTTTGAAAGAGGGGAGTGGGCTGCAAGTGTATAATTTTGCTGCAAGTGAGCACTGCAAGTAAGAGTTTCAGCGTTTGGTTGGGGAAGCAACTGCACTGTAAGTGGGGGTTTTCTGACATAAGCCACTTGTTCCCTCTATTTTTATGTTGTCCACCTGCACCAAAAAAGTGAGGGGAATAAGCTACAAGCAGGCGACGATACTCTTCTTCGCCATGCTTTCCGCTGCTGGCAGCCCCACTGACATTCAATCACTTCCTATGTCTTCGGGTCTGACCTCGAAGACCATCGCCAACTCTAGAACACCATTAAGCTTCGGTCGAATCAATCAACAACGATTATCCCTAGGCCAGATCTGTTGGGAATCGTATACGCCCTATAAGCACTCCAATACTGCGTCGGAGACATTGCTGCAGCGAAAACTTAGGCCAACCCACATAAAATAACCAACCCCCGCCTAACGAACACCAAGAACAGATAAAGACAAGTATATGGTGGTGACTACGTCACATAGACAAATCTAAATCTGTCACGCCCCAGAACCAGAATACTGGAGAGCGGGGGCAGACATAGCCAGCTACGTATAATGAAATGGAATCTATCTCACCATACGGTCACGACTGTCTAGACACTACCAAAATTCAGCAGATTAGCGACGGACAATTAGCGACGAAAAATTTAAGTCGGCGTTAGCGACGGCTTAGTGGCCGATCTCATCTTCTTCTTCCTTCCTCCACCAACACCATAGGCAAGTGCACCTTGCCACCAAATAATCACCCTATTTTATTTGTCCATTAGCTAGATTAGGCCATGGTGAACAACATTAGAACTTGGTATTTTATGATTTGGAGCTTCCATTTTTCTAGATCTAGGTTTTAACCATTTTTGGAAATTCTTAGTTTTGATCTATTAAACCTCGATTTTTGCTTGTTTTGATGCTTCCATATGGAAGAGAATTCAATTTTACACAAGTTAGAACTTTGAAAACCTAGATTTGGTTTTGATTTGGTTAAGATATGAAGATTTGAATATTTGGAGTTATTGGGGTTGCTCTCGGTTTGGAGGAGAAGACCCCCCTCGGCCAGCGCTCTTTAGCGCAGGGCTGACTTGCGCTCGGCCCCCTGGGCTGAACTGCGCAACCCTTCGGCCAGCGCCTTGCGCTGAGCTGAACTGCGCTGGCGCTCCTTAGCTCCAGCGCCTCCCTCCCCCTAGCGCGCTTGACCCTAGCGCGCTCGGCCCCTGCGCAGCTCGCTCCTGCGCAACCCGACCCAGTGCAATCTGACCCCCTCCCCTCTGCGCAAGCTAACCCTGCGCAACCCAACCCCCCTTGCGCAGCTCAGTCCATGCGCAGTCTAACCTCAGCGCAGTTCATCCTCTACGCAGTCCATTCCCCCAGCGCAATCTGATCCCCTGCGCAGTCTATTTGTCCATAGTGATTTGGTCTTATTTTCTTTAAGCTTGGCTTCTATTTTGTGGATTGGAGCTTTGAGATATTGTTCCACACAGCACGACTAACTTGACCCAACACGACCTGGCACAATTTATGGTGTTTTGTTTATGACTAGTACAGTTTTTCGTGAATTCTGTGATTTATGATCCTAGTGCTTTCTGATCTTCTTGATAGCGACCCGATGGGGTGTGCTCTTAACTTGTAACCTGTAATCCACGATTAATCTTGTAACTGGATAACTTGATAGTGGCCCGTGGTGGCTCACTCCTGACTTGTAACTTGACTCGACTTGATGCTGTTGCGACGGCTAACTTGACTTGTATAATCAACTTTGACGCCGTGGATGTTCATTCTTGCTGTCTTGTACAATCCACTTGTCTTGTCTTGCATCATGTCTAGGATGTGACTCCCTGGTTACCACGGTCAGGGACTCGCACTGAATATGAATTAGGCTAATGACTAGATCTAACTGTAGTTCATGGAGAATTTTCAGTCACAGGCAATCTCGTTATCTGGGCGCTTTAATCGACTTGTAGCTTGCCAACGAGTAGAGCACATTTCCAGCACACTGTCATGTGTTGCACCTCTAAGTCACCTAAGGGTATATCGTCTCCAGGGCGATGTACCCAACCATACTCTCAACCCGCGGAAGGATAACTAGATAGTCTGTAGGGCTTAGGACTGGGAATTTCTCACTTGCATCTTGTTAGTAACTAGGCTTGTGATAACCCTAGTTAGTTAAGTAGTAAGCCGTAGTGTTTGCTTGGCCGCTTGTGATTGGATGGTGTCCAGCCTTGTCTAAGTTTCGTCTAGTCCCAGTACCTGGTACTCCTGAGCATGATTGTTTTATTTATCTTTAACAATAAATGGATAGAGACAAGGTGCTATTCAGGCGAAGGGATACGACCCCGGTCCTTGTTTGGTTTACGGGTTGTAGCCTGGCTTCCAGGATGGCCCCACGTCCCTAGTCATTTATTGTCCTGTTGTACTCTTTATTACTTGTACTTTTCTTCTATTTCTTATGTTCTGCTATGCTGGCTTTTGTTCTTATTTCGTGGCCTCCTTTGTGGCACTTGCTCTTATGGGGTTTGACCCAGCTGGTTTTGTGTGGCCAGATTTCGGAGCAGCTCCCGAGGATCTACCGAACCTCCAGCCCAATGGTGGCGACTAGAAGGAACCTGGGCTATGAGTGGGTTTTCTATTTTGTTTCGCTCACTCCATTGTAAAATTATTCTTTTGAGGCGTTTAGCCGACGAGCACCTGTTAGCTCGATGCATATTTACTTACTGTCTACCTACGGACTGTAAACATGATTAACAAATCCTAGGGTTGATCATGTATGACTAAACTCTTGCTAGTCCTCGCATTTTGTACGACTAACTTCATGATCAGCTGAATATGTAATATTTGGGACACCTTTTATTGTATATTTGGTGGTCTAACATCTTGTATCTACATTACTTGCTTGAGATTGAGACAATAGGCTTGTTCTTGACCATAGGTGACTGTTGGCTTGTAGTTAAACCCTCATATTTCTAGACAGCCGTGACCGTATAGCGAGGTGGATTCCATTTCAATATACGTAGCTGGCTATGTACGCCCCCGCTCTCCAGTATTCTGGTTCTGGGGCGTCACAGGAGTTGGCCGGGGCTAGGGCACGGGGGTTTGGAGAAAGTGAGAGGGAGTGAAAATGAGAGTGAGAATGGGGAAGAGAGAGCAGGGGTGGGTTTTAGGAAGGAGGGGAGTGGAGAGAAAGAAGGGGAATGGATGGAGTTGTGGAGTGAGAGGGAAAGGAGGAGAAATAAGGGGGTATGTGGCCTGGTCGTGGGGAGACCAGGTTAGGTCAAATTTTTTTAGTTTTTTTTAATAATAATAATAGTTATTAAACCAGCCATAGGTCTATATATATATATATATATATATATATATATATATATATATATATATATATATATATATATATATATATAATTCCAGGTTTTAATAGGAAAACCAAGGGTGGGTTCGAAAAATGGGGTCTGGTTCGAGTTCGGGGTCGGTGTCCGGACTCGGGATTGGACTCCGGACACGGGATCGGTGATAGGGCCACAAACAAAATCCAATAATTAATTTTAAAAATAACATTTTCCTGATCCGACTAATAATAATAATAATAATAATAATAATAATAATAATAATACTAAAATTCTAACTAGGAATTCAGGACTATGATGTCAAAACAAAATCGGACAAATATCCCAAAAGCAATAATTTTAATTTATCCAAAAATTCCAGAAAATCAGGTTGTGGGTTTTAGAGGGAGTAGGTTTCTGATTTTGATTGTGAACTCTTTAGATTTTGACTTGCCAGCGGCCCATGTGCATTATAGTAGTTGTTTTCTTTGTTAGCAATTTGGCAAACCGAAAAAAATTCCGGACGACAAAAGCACGAGTTTAAATCGGCACATTGCAAGTAAAATACGTTAAAAAGATCGGTCAAATATTCATCAAATGAAAATATTGAGGTTAAAAATTTCGCATGGTTAAATAGATTGTCAAATTTAGTTAATTAAACATGCTTCAAACCGTTTTTTTTTTTGTGCCAATTTTTTCACGTTTGAAATTTTGCATGCTTAAAATTTGTATACTAATTTGAATGATTCAAAACTACGCAAGTATTATAAATATACGAAAAAAATTTGCGTATAATATGAGTTTTATTCGGATTGCCAACCAGGGTTGTTTCTTACTATTATTGTAGTATTATTATATGGGCATGAAAGAAACTTCATGACTCAAACATCCAATAATATTCCATTTTGACATGGAATGAATATGGAGTTTGTTGAATCTAATCTTTATTTTTAAAAAACTAAACATATAACATATACGGTCAAACTCTATCAAGGAATTGTCAATGAACAAATTATATCATTCAAGCATGATAGATAATAAGATGAATTGTCGATGAGATGAGGAAGTAGTACCCAAGACTTGAATTCTTTTATCGAGTTGGATTATACGTCAATGTAGAATTTGTTAGCTAATTAATTAAACGTTGCATATATCACTTCGGGATCTGCTATCGCTCTTGCTCGTTTCCTCCAGCCAAAACCAGATTTATTTATTTTTAATTGAGTTCCTCAAGACCTGATCAGAGGAACTAATTGAACGGATCCAAAATATGAATTACATGAAAGAAGTACTCAATTTGGATCTTTCTCTGTGAATATGTTCGCAAATTGGTTCTTTGTTGGGAAAGAAACGCAGAAACCTTTCTCCAAACCGGAGAGTACCTATGAGAGGACCGAGCAATACAACGCACGAACCCAAAAACAAACACACAAAAATAATCCACGCAGACACAGAGAATTTTTGACGTGGAAACCCTTACGGGAAAAACCACGGGACGATCGGAGTCCAACCCTGAGAAGCCTCCACTAATGGAATAGAAGAATTACACCCTCTACAAACTCCTCTCGATCCAAATCGGATCCCCACAACACTCAGAGATAAGAACAATGATTACAAGGCTACGAAGAGCGAGAACGACGAGTAGAGATTACCCGAACACGATCTCCTTCGAACAGCGACCTTCAATCCTCCGTCTTCTTCTCCGAAGTTGTAATGGCACTCTTGCCTCCTTCCTCTCTCAAACTTGTGTTGTCCAATGCGTTGCTCTATGAATTAGGGTTGGGAAATCCCAATATAACTCCCTAATCCCGCAGCCAACCTGGACCGTTGGATTAGATCCAATGATGAAAACTCATCCAGAATCCCGCTTCAGCCCCCGACGACACAGAGTTCGGCCAGAACTCTGTGTGGGACAACCAGCACCTACTGGACAAACCCTGGAACGGCCAGACCGAGTTCGGCCAGAACTCGGCCTGGGACCGAGTTCGGCCCGAACTCGGATCCCCTGCTTCCAGCAGCTCCAGCAGCAGCAGCAGCAACTCCGTCGCCTACTTCCCGAGCTTCTCCGACATCGGACGGCGCTCGTCGCACTCCGGGGTCTTCTCCACATAGGTTGGGAACCCCACCCACTCTAACAAATCTCCCCCTTCACAACTATGGGAGGATGTCGTCATCCCGACGACCTGCCTGCAGTACTCAAACTTCCCCCTTGGTAGAATCTTCGTGAACATATCAGCTCCGTTGTCATCTGTATGCACCTTCTCAAGCTCCGCGTCCTTCTTCTCAACCACATCTCGTATCCAATGATACCGGGTCTCGATGTGCTTGGACCGACTATGAAACGTCTGATTCTTCACAAGGTGGATCGCACTCTGACTGTCGCAAAGCAAAGTATACTGCTCTTGCTTCAGTCCTATTTCCTGCAGCAGCTTCTTCATCCACAACAGCTCCTTGCAAGCCTCCATCGCCGCAATGTACTCTGCCTCTGTCGTCGACAAGACAACACACTTCTTCAACCGCGACTGCCACGATACTGCTCCTCCCGCAAACATCATCACGTAGCCCGAAGTCGATCGCCTCGTGTCTACATCTCCAGCCATATCAGCGTCGGTATGCCCAACCAGCTTCGGCTCGTCACCACCAAAGAAAAGTCTCCAACCAGCAGTGCCCTGAAGATAACGTAGAATCCACTTGACCGCACTCCAATGTACCCTTCCAGGATTTGAAAGATACCTGCTAACCGTACCAACTGCATGAGCAATATCTGGCCTCGTACACACCATAGCATACATCAGGCTTCCCACAGCTGAGGCATATGGAACCCGCTCCATATCTTCCTTTTCGTCCTCGGTAGATGGACACTGTTCCTCAGTGAGCTTAAAGTGAGCCGCGAGGGGGGAACTCACTTTCTTCGACCCGTCCATCCCGAAACGCTGAAGTACCCGGTGAATGTACTTCTTTTGGGACAAGTGTAGCAGCTTGGACTCTCTCTCTCGGCTGTTCTCTATCCCAAGAATAGTCTTCGCTGCGCCCAAATCCTTCATAGAGAAGGCCGCGTCCAGTTGGCGCTTCAACTCCGCTATCCTAGTGGCATTCCGACCCACTAATAGCATATCATCAACATAGAGCAATAAAATGATGAAATCATCATCGGCAAAATACCTCACAAATGTACAATGGTCCGACGTCGTCCGTGCATAACCATGCTCCCCCATAAACGACTCGAACTTCCTGTACCACTGCCTCGGAGCCTGCTTCAGACCATACAAGCTCTTCCTCAACCGACAGACCAAATGTGACTTGCCCTTCTCACAGAATCCCTCCGACTGCTCCATGTATAACTCCTCCTCAAGATCACCGTGGAGGAATGCCGTCTTCACGTCCATCTGCTCGACCTCCAAGTCGAAACTGGCTGCTAATGCTAGCACCACCCGGATAGACGAATGCTTGACGACAGGCGAAAAGATCTCATCATAATCCACGCCTTTCCGCTGACCGTAGCCTTTGACTACCAGCCTCGCTTTGTATCGAGGGCGAGTAGCATCATCCGTCTGCTTCACTCTGAACACCCATCTATTCTTCAAAGCCTTCTTGTTCTTTGGCAACCGCACCAGATCATAAGTGGAATTTGTGTGCAAGGAACTCATCTCCTCCTGCATAGCCACCATCCACTCCTGCCTGTGTTCGTCTTCCATAGCCTCTGCGAAACTTTCGGGCTCTCCCCCGTCAGTCAATAGCACATACTCATCCGGTGAGTATCTCGTAGATGGTCGACGATCCCTGTCACTCCTTCTCAGTGGAGCCACTGGTGCTGGCTGTATACCGACAGCCTCCGCCCCTTCAGGAACTACCTCTCCGGCATGCTCATCCTCCTGAGGGACACCCTGACCACCATCAGCAGGCTGATGATCAAGGTTGGGAGCAACTCCATGTACCGGCTCCCCCATAACTGGATCCTCTGCGATGTCCTCTGGAAACTGCTCGAAGCGAAATGACTCTAACTCAGGCAATTCCTCAGCCTCAGAAGGCGTCTCGGAATCCTGAGTGTTGGTCATGGTCTGATCCTCGACGAACACCACGTCCCTGCTTCTGTAGAGCTTTCCTTCCACTGGGTCGTAGAGTCTATAGCCAAACTCATCCCGACCGTAGCCGACAAAGACGCATCGCCTCGTCTTCGGCTCAAGTTTGGTCCTCTCGTCCTTCGGTACATGCACGAAGGCTTTACAACCAAACGCCTGCAGGTGATTGTATGACGGCTCTTTGCCGTACCATACTTTATCAGGCACATCACCCTGCAAAGGAGCACTAGGAGACAAATTAATAATATAAGCAGCTGTGAGAAGAGCCTCACCCCAATAACTGCCCGGCAAGTTTGCTTCTGACAGCAAACACCGTACCCTCTCCATCAGTGTCCTGTTCATGCGCTCCGCTACACCATTGAGCTGAGGTGTCTTTGGCGGAGTCTTCTGGTGTCGTATCCCTTGCTCTCTGTAATACGCATCAAAGGGACCGATGTATTCGCCGCCATTGTCGGACCGAACACACAATAACTTCTTGCCCGTCTCCCTTTCAACAGAGGCCTGAAACTCCTTGAAAGTAGGCAGTACCTGATCCTTGGTCTTTAAGGCATAGACCCAAACCTTCCTGGAACAGTCATCAATAAAAGTCACAAAGTAAGAAGCACCACCAAGAGATTTTACCTTCATAGGACCGCAGACATCCGAGTGAATCAACTCGAGTAACGCCGGCTTCCTCGAACTTGGGTGACTTTGGAAAGACACCCTATTTTGCTTTCCAGCTAAACAGTACGTGCAGTTCTCCAACTTTGTAGACTTGAGCCCCAGAATCACTTTCCTGTTCACCAAGTAGCTCATCCCCTTCTCGCTGATATGGCCGAGCCGCCTGTGCCACAACTCGGTAGACGCATCACTGACTGCGTTCACCTCCTGTGCCCCCTCTGCGCTCCCCTCCATATAGTAGAGACCGGACTTCTTGCTTCCTCTGGCAATCACCATTGAACCTCTGGAAAGCTTCCACTGACTGTTCCCGAAGAGACTGAAGAATCCCTCGTCATCCAACCTTTCAACCGACACCAGGTTGAAACAGATATCAGGGACATGACGAACATCCTTGAGAACAAGAACCGCACCCGTCTTCGTTCTTAAATGTACATCTCCAACGGCAACCGCCTTCGACACATCTCCGTTGCCCATCTTCAACACGCCGCAGTCGCCTGTCGTGTAAGTGGCAAACAGTGCCCTATTGTGAGATACATGTGCTGAAGCCCCTGAGTCCACCAGCCAAGAATTATCATCGCAGGCGAGGTTAGTAATGACCTCATCACCTACGACGATCACATCGCCTCCATGCACCGAGGCCGCCGCTGTAGTGTTCTCTTCTTGCTTCCCCTTGTCGCCCTTCTTCTCTCTCTTCCAAGCGAAACAATTCCGCTTGATATGGCCCTTCTTACCGCAATGGTAACACTCTGAGTCCTCGTAACGACCCTTGGACTTCCCCCTACTCTTGTCTCTGCCACCACCTGGACCCCTGCTTTTGCCCCTTCCGTGGCTCTCTGAAACAAGTGCCTCTGAGTGGTGGGATGTGGATGAAGTGCCCTGAGAACGTCTCCGCATCTCTTCATTCAACACCCCGCTCTTGGCAAACTCCAGACTGACCACGCCCTCTGGAGCAGAAGCGATCATAGATACTCGTACGGTCTCCCACGGGTCTGGCAATGTACACAGCAGCCACAGTCCCTGAACTTCGTCGTCGAACTTGACTCCCATAGAAGATAGCTGGTCAACCACGCCCTGGAAATCACTCAAGTGATCCGTAATAGACGCCCCATCTTTGTACCGCAGACCCATCATCGTCCGGATCAGGAACAACTTGTTTACCCCGGTCTTCTTCGCGTACAAAGATTCCAGCTTATCCCATAACGTCTTCGCGTGCTCAATATTGGCAACGTGGTTGTACACGTTCTCGTCAACGAACTGCCTGATGTATCCGTACACCTGTATATGCTCGAATTTCCAGTCCTCCTCGGATTTATCACTGGGCTTCTCGAATGCAAATACGGGCAGATGCAGCTTCTTGACGAACAACAAATCCTTCATCTTGCTCCGCCAATAATGATAGTTTGTGCCGTTCAGATTCACCATGCGCACCGACTTCGCGTCCATCTCTCCTCTCTGGTTCCTCTGTCAACTCCTGACACCCTTTGAACCCAAAGCTCTGATACCACTCTGTTGGGAAAGAAACGCGGAAACCTTTCCCCAAACTGGAGAGTACCTGCGAGAGGACCGAGCAATACAACGCACGAACCCAAAAACAAACACACAAAAATAATCCACGCAGACACAGAGAATTTTTGACGTGGAAACCCTTGCGGGAAAAACCACGGGACGATCGGAGTCCAACCCTGAGAAGCCTCCACTAATGGAATAGAAGAATTACACCCTCTACAAACTCCTCCCGATCCAAATCGGATCCCCACAACACTCAGAGATAAGAACAATGATTACAAGGCTACGAAGAGCGAGAACGACGAGTAGAGATTACCCGAACACGATCTCCTTCGAACAGCGACCTTCAATCCTCCGTCTTCTTCTTCGAAGTTGTAATGGCACTCTTGCCTCCTTCCTCTCTCAAACTTGTGTTGTCCAATACGTTGCTCTATGAATTAGGGTTGGGAAATCCCAATATAACTCCCTAATCCCGCAGCCAACCTGGACCGTTAGATTAGATCCAATGATGAAAACTCATCCAGAATTCCGCTTCAGCCCCCGACGACACAGAGTTCGGCCAGAACTCTGTGTGGGGCAACCAGCACCTACTGGCCAAACCCTGGAACGGCCAGACCGAGTTCGGCCAGAACTCGGCCTGGGACCGAGTTCGGCCAGAACTCGGCCTGGGACCGAGTTCGGCCCGAACTCGGATCCCCTGCTTCCAGCAGCTCCAGCAGCAGCAGCAGCAACTCCGTCGCCTACTTCCCGAGCTTCTCCGACATCGGACGGCGCTCGTCGCACTCCGGGGTCTTCTCCACATAGGTTGGGAACCCCACCCACTCCAACATTCTTAACTGGAAGCAAGGGGGTTATGCCTATGCGCCAATCTTGATTACATAGAGAAAGGTCTTGATGAACTAAAATCTAGTAAGAGCTATGGATTTAGTCAAAGCCAAGAAGTGTTACTAATATCTGTACTGATTCTGAAATCCAAGTCATCTTGGTTGTTTCTTCAGTTATAAAGATGTTCATGCAATGTGCTCATAATATGTAGGGTTCCTAATTGATAGGCTACTTCCCTTTATAGTTGATGACCATCTATATACAGTTCTATATCTTGTGCAAATATACACAAGTACCCATTCTGGTTAGAAGATATTGCAGTTAAGTAGACAAGGAATCGGTTGCCAATTCTGCCGAATCGGTAAGTCGTCATTAGATGTGATGATGTACAAATCTAAGTTGCACTCGTACAAGGAGTGCTCGTGTATATTTGTAAAATAGTTATTTTACAGGAGTTTGCAAAGAATAAAATAGAGAAATTGAATAACAACGTAACACAGAAGAAAGAAGTACTCTTTATTTATAATTTACAACACACAAACGGCTCTCAACCAGCCGAGTAAAAAAGTGTCAAAATTGACTTACAACTTTAAAACAGCAAAATGAGATACAACGCTTCATATATCATATTGCTTTACTAAAAAAAAACGAAGTAAAAACACATTCTACGCACGCAAGTCCTCAAAACATGACTTAAAAGCTTCAAAGTATGGACAAAGTTTATGCAAAGCTGGATGAGCTTTCTCTGTATGTCTCCTTGATTACCAACACTAGTGGAGACGTAGGTCAGTATATATTTGGAAATGCTGGTGAGCGACAAATTAACCCAACTCACCAAATCAACAAAGTAATAATAATGTGAAAGTATGCAGGATTATTAGTGATCTTTCTATCTTTCCTAATGTCATTTAACAATTATGAGACATAACATGTACACCAAAAAGTGATTCTTATCCACAATTGATTTTCTTTGCTGCAAATAAGGTTTACCATATTCTTTCCTACAGAAGACATCATTAACTATACAACTGGTCTATATGAAGGTCATCGGCGACCGCACCATCTTGGACTATTTAGAAAATTACGACGTCCCCCGCAAGCTCGCCTCACTGGAGGTCATGCAATCCTTGTGCCTTACCTTAGCACCAATATCATTTTCCTCCTAGGTCGAATCGATTCCACGATCGCGGACACAAAATATTATGCACAAATTTTTCATGACCATGCAGACATAAAATTCCAACCGAACAAACTGAATCAATTATATCGGTCCAATTTCGATAATGATTAATTTCAGTTTGATTTCGATTTTAGATTTATAAATTTTTGGCTTATTTGGTTTTTACTATTTTGATTCGGTTGAAACCGAACAAACCGCTGGTGAATCTAGTTTACAAACTCTCTAGGACATTACGTAAGCTTTTCCAAAAGGCTAATTAGCGTTTAGACCCTGAATTTTATACCGGTTTCAAATTGAAAAGTTTGTACCCTTTATTTTATTTATTTTGATTTTTTCCCCATTATGAACATGGGTACAAAAGCAACAACTAACACATGCTACAAAAGAGGATATAATGGAAAAAATGAGACTGAAAATAAAAATCTAGGGTCCAAACTTTTCAATGTATTAAACTCTAAGCTTGTATAAAGTACATGGTCTAAATGCTAATTAGCCATTTTCCAAATGAATGAACCAGAAAGAGATATCATCATGTGAATTTTGTTCAGTAATGGCATAGATGAACTAATATAACACTAACAAGTGTGTATGCTAGTCAATAATAACCACCTAGTTGTGGTACAAATGCCACGGAATTGCTGATTATGCAAAGGGACATAGTGCCTCGGTGCGGAACCTACGGGCCGCCGCTCAATGAATCAAAGTATGGAAACATGAGATGGAAGATCGGTAATGTGAGATGATATAATCTCTGAGTTTCCTGATCAACAAAATCCTCAGCCAAGAGACACAAGCATACAACCATAAACATATGATGATCATACAAAGCATAAACAAATCGTTCGGAAACATTTTCCTTTGCTGAGGATTCCCATCTTGGAAATCATAGATCAGTCCTTGATGGTTGATACAAACACACAAATTGTGGCTATAAAGAAGAAGAAGAAGCTGCCATTTAGACTTGGAGCTCAGAATCTCCAGCGTCTCGTCGTTCTGCTCTATTCCGTCTTCTTTCATTCTCTCCAAGACTTTGTCCACTTTTCTTCCCGCCCTAACATGAGCCTTGATCAGTGCATGGTACATGTCCCTCTCAACCGGAATTGCGTTCTGCAGCAAACCAACAAAAGTCTCTGCAGCTTGAACACTCCCTTGCTCGCCAAGATAATTCAAGGCACTCCTGACTACCACAGAGTTGGGCTCCCATCCAGTATTTGGAGCATGCACACAGAGGGCATTCAGCATAAGCTCGTACGCCTTCTCCGCGTCGCCCTTCGCCGCGTAGCCCGCGGCCGCGATCCCCCAGCTGTTCGACGGCGGCCGGTGGCCTTTGCTCAGGTAGTCGGTGAGCACGGCCTCGGCCTTCTCGGGGGATCCGTTCTGCCGGTACACGCTGAGAAGAACGTTTGGCACCCGGAAGTCGAAGGAGTTCCCGCTCAACTCCCACTCTTTCAGGAGGCGCTCGGCTTCTTCCAGGTCCCCCAGCTTCATCAGGGCCGAAAGCATGACACCGTAGTCCCTGTTGATGTGCTTCTTACAGTTCTCCTTCTGAAGCTCCCATAGCCGCAGCATCTCGGATTTGTCACCTAGGACGCTATAGAGAGAGATGAGATGATTGAAGCAGTTTCCGTCCTTCTTGTCCAGTTTCTCTTCTGCTTTCTTCAGTGCATGGATGGCCTTGTCGGTGATCCCTTCTCTAATATAGATGTTTGCAAGCACAGAGTAGGTGTTCCAGTCCATGACAATCTGGGGCTGCTGTTTCATTTCTTCTACAACCCTCTCGACAGCATCGATGTCCGACGCTCGGCCGTAAGAATTGATGCAGATCCTGTAGCTGAAGTTGTCGGGCAGGACACGGTTGGCCTTCATGTCGGCCAGCACGGAGGGGATCTTCTCGTGCTGGTCGGTGTTCGTGTAGAGAGACATGATGTTGTTGTAGGGGAGAGGGTTGGAAGCAAACCCCATTTCTTTCATCTTCTGGAAGTGAGACAGGGACTTCTCGACCAGGCGCTCTCTGACGTAGCAGTTCAGGAGCGCGCCGTAGGTTTTCTCCGTCTTGTCCTTTTCGTCCATGTCGTCGAAGTAGCTTTCTGCGGGTGGCAAACCACGGACTTGACCGATCAAGTCCAGTAGCACGGCATGGTCACCCGGGGTAAAAGCCACTTTGCCTTTGTCCTTCATCCACTCGGAGACCTGATTCCATAGGGCAGTGGATTAAGTTACAAGGAAAAATAACAAAGACGCAGACTGTCTAAAATAACATCTTAAAAGCTATAGAGGAATTCAAGTAGTCCAGCTAAGTATTGTGCATTAATGTTGTTGCACAAAACTTTCCATTTCTCCAAATATCTGTCACAGTACCTCTCCCCTAGTTCTTTAAGGATCAAGCACATGAAACAACATCAAGAAACAACCGAACATTCCCCAATGTCAAAGTACCAATCAGATGAAACTGGGAAATCATCGAGTTTCTAGTTCATACCCACAAGAGTGGAAACTCAATATGAGGCGGAACAAAGCTTAATTATCTTACTTACATGTCAATATGTTATTTTAAGTCCTGTTAGAATGGCCTCTTCGCGATGTGCGCCCAAAGATAAAACTTCGAGAGGATCATGGCACTTGATTCATTTAATTTCAAAACGACTACTGAATGGTTCGTCTTGCATTATGCTCCCTTCATTATTTCCTATCAACTACTGTTATTCCAAGCATCCTGGTCAATTTCTAAGTTTTTAGCGACTACATGACAGCTACTTTGTGTCAAAGAATGAAAACGTGACAAAACTCTATACAGTTTATACTAGGATACTGAGCTCAGTGCCTACTGTATCATACTATCACCTGAAAGATAAGCTTAAGTTCTTGTCTTAGTTTCATCCCTATCGGCAGATATGTATGGTTTGCTTCAGAGCTTCATGCTTAGCTGTAGAAGAGATCGTAGGAAGTAAAACTAGGGTAATGGGAAAAAATAGTGGAGTGTTCATTTACTGTTGAATAGTATAAATTATATAACCTGCAACACTAAAGTTTTGGTACAGTGGTAGAGACTTTAAAATGATGGATTTACAAGAAAAAGTATATCCTGTGTCGATCCAGCTATCAACCAATAAAATGGATCTTCCACCTGCAGCAGCGAGTTGAATAATATAAATATAACACTCATCCCTCAAAAAAAATCGGGAGTTTTGTTGCAGCTGTAGAGACTTTAGCATTGGTAAATGCCAACTTCCTATGCTTAATGAATATCACCAAGTAAATTTGCAACTACTACATTGCATAACTATAAATTTGAAGACAACATCAGAACTGGCATGATGGTCTATATATGGACTCACTATTGTCATAGGTACAGAGTACAGATTGCAGATTTTATCCTAATTTATATGCATCAACTTATGACCGGTTGCGAAATCTTATGATTTTTTTTAGACAAGGCCAGTCAGACCGTCCATGTCCTGGGCTACTAGCACCAAGACTCCCTTCCATTACCATTTATTTTTCCCGGGCTGATGGTCTATATATGGACTCACTATTGTCATAGGTACAGAGTACAGATTGCAGATTTTATCCTAATTTATACGCATCAACTTATGACCGGTTGCAAAATCTTATGATTTTTTTTTAGACAAGGCCAGTCAGACCGTCCGTGTCCTGGGCTACTAGCACCAAGACCCCCTTACTATAATATATATATAACACTCATCCCTCAACAAAATCCAGAGTTTTGTTGCAGCTGTAGAGACTTTAGCATTGGTAAATGCCAACTTCCTATGCTTAATGAATATCACCTAGTAAATTTGCAACTACTACTTTGCATTACTATAAATTTTGAAGGCAACATCAGAACTGGCATGATGGTCTATATATGGACTCACTATTGTCATAGGTACAGAGTACAGATTGCAGATTTTAACCTAATTTTATACGCATCAACTTATGACCGGTTGTGAAATCTTATGATTTTTTTAGACAAGGCCAGTCAGACCGTCCATGTCCTGGGCTACTAGCACCAAGAACCCCTTCCATTACCATTTATTTTGCCCGGGCTGGGAATTGAACCCACGCACACTCCTCCCCTCCCTTACTCGTGTTACCACTAGACCACCCCCTTGGTGGTGAACCTTATGATTTGAATCATCATTAATGTAAATAAAATGCTATAACAAGTTCATTTATCAAAAGCTTATGAAGTCCTT
The DNA here is from genome assembly GCA_029216955.1 of Iris pallida. Lineage (NCBI taxonomy): Eukaryota > Viridiplantae > Streptophyta > Magnoliopsida > Asparagales > Iridaceae > Iris > Iris pallida. Next base: position 21,141 of record JANAVB010011245.1, on the reverse strand, counting down.
AGGCATGTATAGCAAGTTTATCAACTAATGAAAGAACTGCAGTGTTTTATGTCCTAACAGCACAAACATATGCATCTTCTAATACAGTCAGAAAAAGAAGGCAAGTGTGTTTCCTTCTAGGTGGAAATAAGCATTGTTTGGGATAAGAGAATAAATCAAATCTCAAAGTAGAAGGTAACGAAGATTTGCAACAGTTCCTGCAACTGGAACCAGATGTATATTTTGTGGAAACTGAAGAGCACCATAAATCTAGAAGATTCAGTAGCCAAACAAGCCTACCGAGCAGAGAAAAAAGAAGAAATTATATGCCTTATGGTTTTCCGAATGTTGGGCAATTAAAAACATCGTAGCCAGAAAATGCTTGTAGCTAAGTAAGAATGCTGAGATGTGTTGGCTTCTACCCATTAAACCAATCGAAGTAACTTATATTTTATGCATTTGATCTACACGTTATCTTTATTGGAAATACCTATAAAGGAGTCTTCGTTATATCCTATAATATGAAATTTGGAACTATTCAATTTGTTGTAATAGTGTAATACAACTAATCAGAGTTATATGTGTTTCATTCCATGTATGAATTCTAAAGAGTTGCCACAATTTGAAACTACTCAACAATTTGTTTGTAAGTTTTACATGCATCAAACTAGGAACTTTCCTGAACATGGTGTCTATATTGTTAATTTGAAGCCTTCCGTGTGAAATTATGTGTATCATTAGCATGTCGTAAACTAGTCCTTAGACTGTAGATCCAGCCTTCTCCAGTAAAGATGGCTAGAGGATGTGAAAGCTACTCTTTTGATATGATGCGTATATGTGTATTACGGATGTCAGGAACCAAAGAGTAGTAAAGAAAAAAGCCATACTTTCGCCAAATACTGCAGATAGATTGGAGCATTGTTCTATGTAATGTAAAAGAAGGATTCTTCCATAGACTTTTGACCTTTTAATCTTTTATATATCTAAAATTTCAGGAGCATAGTTTCCTTTTAATGGTCGACTCATTGAACTACTTAGCTTCACTGGTATTTTCTCTTACCCTCATATACCACTGGTAAAATTTCTTTAAGTTCTGTAAAAGAACGAAGTTTCAAGTGCACACATGATGGCAGCAATGTAATTGTAACATTTTAGTAACAACACCAAGTCAGCCATGCCGGCACTACGATCTCTCAAGGTACAATGTTTTAAACCAAGAGTATCTCTATTACCAACATATTCTTTGCAGTCTGGTATTTGGCATTGTTACTTCATTTGCCACCCAAGTTTTGCATGGATTAATACACAAGATCGGAAAATGAAGCTCAAGTGAGCAAAGTATCTAAAGTTTACATTATTGAGCAGTATACATAAACTAGATTTTTGGGCATGTGCACAACTGTAGTTACCGGGATCCCCCTCCCTCCGGAACCGTGTTCAGGATCTCTCACGACCCCAAATTTGACGGGCTCACAGTCAGCATAGACAAAAGAGCGATCCGGATATTACAAGATGAAGTTAGAAAGAAAAAAAAAAAAATCGTTTGAACATTGAATGGTAATATGAAAGACAATAAAATCAATTAATTTTCAAAATGAAGAATGCAAGAGTTGGCTGTCGTAGGATTTGGTACGAGTTAATCCCTAGTAGACAGGAAGATATATGTACAAACACAAACAAATACCACCATCTTACAACATATCATGAAAAGTGGCATACCCCCACATCTCTTCTGCCTCCACAACCCCTTGCCCCCCCCCCCCCCCCCCCCCCCCCCGCCCCCCCCCCACACACACACAAACAAAGTATCACGTATCGAACAGCATGGAATATATTAAGTAGATTGTTTAGCACATTTCATTCATCTGGAGTGTATACCACATAGAAGAAAACCTAACAAAAAGGACGACCTAGTGCCACGAGGCTCCTACCTAGATAGAAGAAAACCTGCTACACAATAAATATGAATTTGAAATTTAGAGTTGAGTATGTTTGCGCAGAGTTATATTCAATAATTTACATGGTAATATATAGGTCAACATAATAGTTGAAAGAATATATACACACAAAAATTAGTGGTATTCTTATTATTAAAGCACGGTTGACAGATTGGCTTGCAAAATTCCATCCCTCATGTTAATAGCGTGCAAAAAACCATCACCTAGCGAAGTATTATGCAAAATAGTTACATTTTCAATATACTGCAATTAAGATAGTACCCATAATGAGAAGCCTGTCATTTTGGGGGGAACCACAAACAGTCTAAGTGACACAACCATGATCTTTGGCATTACTATATGCCAACATTAGTAAAGTATCTGCTAGAAGAAATTTTATGTGAACAAAACCATCACTGAACCTGAAAGATCCAAGGTTGCTTTTAAGGCTAGTTTGGATTGCAGTTATGTTTCATTTGAACTCCATGAGCAAAATCACAACAGAGTAGACATTTGGCTAGTGACTCCAGTTCCATCCAAACTGCATGTTCCAATTCATTTGGGGGCTCAAACAATCATTTGAGGAACGCTGGCCCAGCCAACATTCTGGAAATAGGTGTTTGAGCAAACATCCACCTTCCAAACTACAATCCGAACTAAGCCTTAGTCCTAGTGGCAAACAATCTCATCTGATATCTGCACATTGCCTAACCAGCATCTCCAATACACTGTTTGGGGGTTTGCATGAATTGGTTTAGTGCGTAATAGGTTACAAAATTTTCCATGTCTGAAAGGATCTCAATTTTTTTCATTTTCCTAAATTCTCTAAAAGTTAAAAATAAAATAAAATACAGGGTTTACGAAAGCAAACAATTGATGGAAATATTTTCATCTCCCTAAATCAACAAATAGAATACAAGTCATCAACATCCTAAAGTGGATTAGTTCTGAACTAGGTGGAATCTATATGTTATCACTATACCTGATTTTCCCTCGAAGTAGCATCAAGTAATGATAAAACATGGACCCAAATATCAAGTAATGATAAAACATCTAGTTTGGAAATGCCTTCAGCTAACCTCCATAGATCATCACTAAGGTATACTAAAGCCATCATGAATCACACCCATTTTTTCACTCTTTTAAGTACATTTATGTAAATATTTATAACCCAGACAAATCCAAATTAAATTTTATTCAACTATATTTTTCTTATGAAGTAGCAGCAGATATGTTGATGGCAATAGCCAACAGGCACCATGAGGCTAAGAAATATAAATTAATTGAAACAAAAGATGACGACCATGAGATGCAAAGAGAATTGTGCTTGCGAAATTGCGTTTAGACTCTTTACAGAACACAATTTCAAAAATAACCATAGTTTGGTAACAAATTTCAGAAGTAACAGTACCCTCTTCACTGAATAGATTTCTAAAAATCCTCAAAGAGATTGCCATTGAGGTTGAAACTTGAAAGTATTATAAAATTGGAGGATTGACGTTATAACCATAGTTTGCAGTATCAGCTGATACCGATACGATACGGCAATAACGATATGGTTTGGCATGTCCCAATGCGATACCGGCCGCTACCGAGACTAACGTTAGGGGTCTCTTTCTCGGTCCATTCGGCAGAGAAAATTGAACGAAAAAGACCAATCAACAATGGCATAAAAGCATAAGGTGGTAAATGAATAAAACTTATTTATCACAGGTAAACCAATCGCAAGGGTGACTATTATTTCATTCAATTTCAGAACTACTAGGAAACTACACACAAAATACTTAAAATTATGCCTAAATGTATCAAATATTTTTAAAAAAAATTAATAATTTATTATTAATTTTGATACCAAACAAATTAATAATTTTTTTAAAAAATAATATTTTTTAAAAAAAATTATTAATTTATTATTAATTTTTTAAAATTATGCCTAAATTATGCTTTTTGATACCAAAAAAAAAAAATCCAATATTTGATCCGAAACCGTCGATACGGCCGATACTGATACTCCTGGAGCCGTCTCATACCATTTCCGATACTAATATTGTGAACCTTATAACTAATTTACTCGGCCAAATCCTAAACCAATGTTACCTGGTTGTGGTTTGTTTCGATAGATGAGAGAGGTACAGGTTACGCTACTCTACTTTCCCTGGTTCTAGTATGAGGGGTAGGCTTAACCAAATATGTTCTAGTTCACTTGAGAAAAGTTTGTGTGTCTATATATACATTTGTGTACTAGGGAATAATTTGTACAGAAATACTATAACAACGTACTCTTGCATACTTCATTTTTACAATTAATTGATTTTATCGCCTTTTCTATTACAATTTGATTTAAAATCTTTCTAAATTTCATGTAGAGATCTGGATCTCCCTGGTCACCAATTTTGGGTATCCAGATCAAGAACCCGCTGAATTGGGGTCCTGGGATCAGGAATACTGTTCCTAGGGAGTTGAGGAATCCTGGAAACCATATTCTAAACGCTAGAAAATGCATTATAGTTATGCGAATAATATTCTTTTACATAATTATAAAACAAGAAAATGGGAATGACATTCAATTTTGCTCTTTGGCTTAATGAGTCATTGAGATAAATGCAACTCCCTATAGCAAATTAAGGTTGGCCAAAATTGATGTAGGTTTACTTTTTGAGTTTGAAAAAGCAATTTGAAATATGAAACTCCAGTGAAAAAAAAAAAAAACTAGAGTTTTATTTAGGTTAGAGAATGTTTGGAGGAAGTATTGAAATTTTGTTAAAAAAGAAGAATCCTTTATCCCATATTTTTGGGGTCAGCTTTGTTAAAAAGAATAACAAAAGAAAAAAAAGAGAGAAAAATATGTTGTTTTACATCCATTAAGATTGGAGTTTTGCTAACTCCAATATGGATGGTATTTTGGCAAAAGTCCAATTTGGATAGTATTTTGGAGTTAGAAATAAAGTTTTGTTTAACTCAAAATTCTAGTAATAAAATAAAAATCCCAAAACACATCACTCTTTAAGTTAATTTGAGTTTAGAAGCCTAACCCCAACAAACCCCAGTTTTACTTGGAGGGTGTTTCTTGGTTGCATTGGGCTTAAAACAAAGGCAGGTCTACCTACCCGTCCATTGGCCATCTAAGTTATATGGCATGATCCTCTTATTCTCACAGTTCCCTTGGTTATTGTTGAATAATATAGACATAAAACACTCACCCCTTATCAACAGTCTAGAGTTTTGGTGCAGAGGCCAAGAATTTAACATGGTATTCAGATCAAAGCAGGTTTACTCTCTCCGGTGCACGTACTAAGCAGATTTTACAATAAAATATATGAATGTGTTGTGAATACAGGTCTCAATCCATAAAATTGGTCTTCAACCTGCGAGAGCATGTTGAAAAATATAAATCTACATAACCTCCGTCATCAATAGGGGGTTACCAATCTGGATATCAGAAACACGGTGTGGGTGTGATTTATAGTCACAATTGCAGTGATGTTAGACAAAAATGCAGTGCTTACATAATGTCTTTGACTGTTATTGTGATTTGAAACCACACCCACACTGTGTTTCTAAAATCCATCTAAAAAAATACTTTTTTTGTTTGATATAGATATGACAAGTAATGCAAATTAATTCAAGAATAATGAATATTCGGATTACATATTATATTTAAGATAATAATAATAAGCCTAGAAACCAATCAAACCGGGCGAATAGCTGACCTATACGGCTCAGTTTTTTGTTGGTTTTGAAAATAAATTCCTCCATATATGGAGAGAGAGAGAGAGAGAGAGGAGTATAGGAAGACGAATATGGATGAAATTCAACTCAATATAGGCTATGGCCAAGTACAAAACTAAAACAGCAACTGCTATAGAAGCTATAGAAGCAAACTGTTACATGCTCAATGCTGAACTGCCATCAGACATCTATATCTACTATAAAATGACCTCACACATTTCATCAACATCTATTAGTATACAAACCAAGGTTCTAAATGGCAGTAGGCGGGTGCATGGCGGAGAGGGTCCGTGTATCGTCTAGACGTTTGATGTATTTTGGACATTTTTTTTAAACTATTTTATCACTTCTTCTTCTTTTTTTGCATAATATGCATATCTTAAAGGCGCTTTATGCATAACTAAGTTGTAGAACAAAGATTTATGAAGTTTCAGTCTTGTAAAAGTGAACCATAAGTTCATAGTGCTTGCAAAAGTGTTTCTCCAAAACATCTAGTCTGGTATTGCTCCGCCTAAGCGTCCGCCTACGTCACCTCACCCCCGCCTACACCGTCTCACCTCCGCCTATGCCGCCAAACCTCTGCAGGCCGCCTACTCCACCGCCAACGGCAAAAGCGGTATGGAGGGCGGCCACCTAGCGCCTAGGTGCTGTCTTCATACCATCAAATTAAGAGAGAATGATAGAAAATTCGGTAAGTGGTGTAATAAATGTTGTCGTAAGTAGTGTTGTGGTCATTTTAATTGCAACAAATACCATGATAGTTGGCTGAATTGATGCAAATATTTGTTGCGCCAATTCCACCATTTACATCCCAACCAAACACCCCCATTTATTCTTTTATACACAATAACTCCACGTTTGGTTCACGGAATCATGGTATTGGGAGAGGAAAGTCATTCCTTTTCTATGTTTGGATGCATGAAGGAAAGGGGGAGGAAAAGAAAATGATTCCGAAAGGGAGGGAAAATAGGGAGGAAATGGTTCCCCCACCAACCCAAGGATTCACTTTATCACACTAAGGCCTCGTTTGGTTCACGGAAAGGAAATGAATTCTCATGTATTTTCCAGGGGGATGGGAAAGTAGGATTCCTGTCACATTTCCTTTCCGTTGTTTGGTTAAAACAAGGAAACTACCTAGAAAAGAAAAGCAAAATATAACAATGTTCCAATAATATCCTTACCTTTTAAAATAAAAATAATATTATAAAAATTAACATTAATGGTAAAATAAGCAATGACATATGGTTACTTTTGTCATAACTTTTGTAATAAATGTTGGGAAAAGAGGAGAAAAAAAATCAATGCCATGGGTCTTGAGTGGAACCATATTCCCACCAATTTTCCCCCTTGTCAGGAAATTGATTCCCAAGTTTGTGGCAACCAAACAAAGGAAAGGAACAACTTTCCTTTCTTGGTTCTTTAAATCCGTGAACCAAACGAGGCCTAAGGATTCACTTTATCTCCTAATTTTCTTGGACTTCGCAAACACCGGAAAGGAAAATAGATAAAAATAGCACTTTCCCAAATGAAAGGAAATGAAAAGGAATTGATTTCCTTTCTTTTCCATTCCGTGAACCAAACGAGGCCTAAGAAATAAATTCAATTATACAGGACCGACAATTTTGAGGAGAAGGGGATTCACCTCGAGGGCTTGGGTGCAGCGGCGGCGCTTGCGGAGTTCGCGGACGAGGTGCTGGAGCTCGACGGGGCGGAGGGGCTTCCCCCGGTGGACCCACCGGCCGAGCTCGGGGGTGACGCTGATGCTCGGGTGGCCCAGGGGGAGGACCAACGAAGAAATCGTCTCCGGCTTGGTGTTGCTGCTGCTGCTGCTCTTCTTCTTCTGACTGCTGTAGTTCCTCCTTCTACTGCTCCATGGAAATGGCGATGGCTGCTGCAGGTTGTGGAGAATGGATGATGATGATGATGATGGTGATGGTGATGCTTCTGAAGGAAGAAGAGGGATCTTTAGGTGGCGGCGGAGGAGACGCGAGAGGGACGACAGGGAAGAACTCATGGAGGAGGACGAAGAGAGAGAGAGAGAGAGAGAGCAGAAGCTGTTTGATGAAATGAAGGGGGGACTAGAGAGAAGGGTTTATTACTTTGTGTTTGGGTTTTAGTTCCAGGTCCACATAAATTATAGGAATTTTTTTTTTTTTTTTTTTTACATTAGTCTATTAATATGAATTTATACTTGCATTCTATTTTTTATTTATTAGACTTATTGTCACGACCCGATCCCAACTAATTGGGTCGAACCGGATCATGCCCAGCCGGCACCGTTGTTGAGACGGCGGCAGTTAGCTGTTCAGTAGCAGGTAACCATACAACAACACTATATTTGTCACAACTCAACATCGGAAATAAACTTTATTAAACTTTGAAATTTAAATACAAAAGGAAACTGTTCTGAAATGAAATACAGAATTTGAAATAACAAAATGCAGGAAACGAAATCTATCTATCGGCCGGATCATCGGCCTCAGTCCCAACGTCCTCCTGTGGGGACTCTGGCAGCACAACTGGGTACAACACAGGGTCATAGTAGCTGTTGTAATACAGCTCTGCATCCTCAATATCCCCTAAAAATGTACCTCCAGTCAGGAGGGAGCAAAGTACAATCCATGCTAATTTTAAACAGTTAAATTAAATAATAGAATCATGCAATTCTAAACAGTTTAAACATGAAACAATTTTCAACAGTAAAACAGTGTGATTTGAACAGGCAATGAAATATGACCGACTTAGGTTTGTTATAGTAATGGATATGGGTTTTTGTTACAATATGGTCATAATCATTACGCTATTCCCCCAGTCCCCAGTAGTTACAGTACTCTCAGAGAGAGTTTCGTGTTTGCATCGTGGTTTAAACTTGCAGTAAAACGATTAAATAAATAACTGTAAACTAACATAAACTATACTTGCCTCAAGGGAAATGACTGGAGAGGTAGAAGACTTCGAGACAGGTAATTAGAGTCGTCCTCGAATTCCTACATTCGAGAAATAGACTCAGATATCAGGTTTACCAACCTAGCTACGCTAGTTGAAATCTCTATTTGCGTCCTAATCCAATTTTAGCTCTTTAATTAACCAAACACAGAAATACGGTTATTAGTGCGTTGATTTAATACGAGGGAAAAAGATTGTTTTATATCTTTGAATTCGGAAAACTCGTCGATGCCAGATTATTTTAGGAAAACTTGGTATTTTTTATAGCTTATAAATATAAAGCTATTTTTTCTTATTTAGTGAGAAATACGTGGTTTTTAATTAACAATAAACTTGTCAATTTTAAGTGAGAAAATCTTAATTAATTTTATACGAAAATACTTTTATTCAATTTACTCGTTAAATAGAAAAACTCGCAAAACCAGAAATAACCAAAAATCTACGCTACCTAATTACAGTTACAGACCACAGCCACTGGGCTTATGCCCATTACAATTTATTTACATAAATTGAAATAAGACAAAACTGACGTTAGTCCTAAACTGAAAATAAATAAAATATGAACAGAATTTAAATAGTAAAAATAAAGGTAAAAATAGAGTCTCAGATATGGTCCAATCCTCAACTTGGCTAATGTCTCAACGTCCGGGCGCGGGGCCGGTTTCGTTTGCACTTAGCCGGGTCCATTGACCGATACGGTCGTCACCCAAAACCAAATATCAAATAAAATTCCGAAATTTATTTTAAATTCATTTTTAAAATAATCTGGAATTTACGGAAAAATCCGGCAGCATCTCCTCTGTTTTTGGTCAACCCAAAAACTGGGAAATAGCGCCGATAGTTTCCTGCAAATCCCAAACCAGGAAAAACCCGAATTTATACATATATAAAATCCACAACCAATCCACAGAATAATCGGAACGACCCGAAATAATTTCGGAAGTCCGATTCCAATCCCACAAATCACAGAACGCTACCGAAAAAATCCGGAAAAGCTAAAACATACCAAAAATCAATTTCCGAAATATTCCGAAAATCCAAAATAATCCATAGAACCTTTCCGAAGGTCCCGGAAAATTACGACGTCGCTAAAACCGAATTCCCAAGGGGAATCGAGGACCATTTCTCATCATCGACTATAATAAAATGAGCGGGACAGGGGGTTATACCTCAGGTTGCTCGGCTAGAGCTCTCAGATTAATAATAGAAAGAATATAGGGCTCCGAACAGCGAAATAATTCCCGAAACAGCGCTGGAACAGCAGCGACCAGCAGCGTCGTTGCCGAAAATCAGCAGATCGGGGAGTCGGTAAGGGCGCTGGCCAGAGAGACGCTGCGCCAGGGCGCACAGGGAATCGGGAGACCTCGCGGGTAGAAGCGCGCGGCTAGGGCACGGCGGGGAACGCCGGGAAACACGGGGGTGCTCGCCCAGAGGGGGCGCCGGAGCTCTGGCGGTCGGCCGAGGAGCTCGGCGGGGCTGGCGCGGTCGGGTGGACGTCGGTCGGCAGGGGGGCGCGCTGACGCGGTCGGCCCTAGGGAGGCCGGCGGTGGGATGCGTCGGAAAGGGCGCGGGTTCGAGCGGAGGAGCTCGGGCGTCGACGGGAAACGCCGCACGGGGGCGCGCTGGCGTCGGACCGGCTGGAGGGTCGACGGGGTCGCGGCTCCGCTGGGCGGGCCCGACGTCGAGGGCTGACGCGGGTCGGTGGTCGGCCGGAGGGTGGTCGGCCGGGAGGAGGCGCGGGTCGCTGGGGCGTCGGGCCTGGAGAGGGTTTGTGGGGAAGGATGAAGAAGAGAGGAGAGTTGGGGAAGAAAGAGAGGGTTGTGCTCCAACAGAGGAGCTTGAGGGGTTCTTAAAGAGAAATGAGGAGAATTGGTATGCTGTGAGGAGGAAATAAGGGGAAACGTTAGTGTTAAGTGGTGAGAGGAGTTTGTGGAGAGAAAGGGGGAAACGTGTGGGAAGAAGTGGAGTTGTGCTGGTCCAAATTGGACCGGCTCTCCAAAGCATTTTTTTTTTTAATTTATTTATTAATACATTAACCAACAGATTTTGGAAAGGAAGAAAAATATGGGATTGGGTTCGGGCTCAGGCCTGGGTCTGGGTTCGGACTCAGGTCTGGGTCTGAATTCAAAAATCCTGGTTATTAATTTCGAAATCATTTGCACTCAAAAATATACAATAATAATAATAATAATAATAATATTAGAAATACTAATAATTAATACAAAAACACTAATAATAATGAATCATAAAATATGGATTTCACAATCTTCCTTCCTTAGAAAATTTCGTCCTCGAAATTAAAGCAAGGTTAGGGATTACCTCAAGTCTCAAACAGGTACGGGTACTGCTCCCGCATCTGGTCTTCTCGCTCCCAGGTCGACTCGCCTGGTGAGTTGTGCCGCCACATCACTCTGACTATTGGCGTCACGGTGTTCCTGGTTCTCTTCTCGCCTCGGTCCAAAATTGCCACTGGTTTCTCTGGCACTGTGAGGCTGGGTCCAATCTCCAGCTCTGAATGGTCCAAGATATGGCTCGGGTCCGGGATGTAGCATCTCAGCTGCGAGACGTGGAAGACGTTGTGGACGCCTTCGAGACTTGGGGGTAGAGCCACCCGATAAGCCACTTCTCCTATCCTGTTAAGTACTTCAAATGGATCAATATACCTGGGGCTTAACTTTCCTGCTCTGTCGAAACGGATTGTTCCTCTGGTAGGCGAGATCTTCACAAACACACTGTCGCCTTCTTCAAATTCCAAAGGCCGTCTGCTGCTATCGGCCGAATGCTTCTGCCTGTCTTGGGCTATCCGGAGCTTGTCTCTGATCATTCTCACCTTCTCTGCTGCTTCGGTCACCATCTCAGGTCCAAGCAACACTCGTTCTCCGACGTCGTCCCAGGCAAGTGGAGTGCGGCAACGACGTCCATAGAGTGCCTCGAACGGTGTCATTCCAATGCTAGCTTGGTAGCTGTTGTTGTAAGAGAACTCTACCAAGTGCAAATGGTCTTCCCAAGACCCTCCAAATTCTAGGACGCAGGATCTCAGCATATCTTCTAGCGTCTGGATTGTTCTTTCCGATTGCCCGTCAGTCTGAGGGTGGTAGGCGGTGCTGAACTTCAGTTGGGTTCCCAAGCTGTCATGCAAACTCTTCCAAAAATGTGAGGTAAATCTAGTATCTCTGTCAGATACGATACTTACCGGAACTCCATGAATCCGGTAGATGTGCCGCATGTACAGTGCTGCCAACTTCTCGGTGGATAAACCAACTTTGAAGGGGATAAAGTGAGCTGACTTCGTTAGTCGGTCCACGATAACCCAAATGGCATCCTTCCCTCCTTGGGATCGAGGCAGTCCCGATACAAAATCCATCGTTATGTGCTCCCATTTCCACTCCGGAATGTCAAGCGGCTGCAATAATCCTGCTGGTCTCTGCCTGCTGGCTTTAACTTGCTGACAAATTAAACATCTAGCCACATACCTGGATACGTCCTTCCTCATTCCGTACCACCATACTATAGTCCGCATATCCCGGTACATCTTGTTGGCTCCAGGGTGTATGGAATACTGCGACTGGTGCGCTTCTTGCATCAGCTCGTTCCTCAGTTCGCCAGTTGGTACGCAAAGCCTCGTACCATTCTTCAATGCTCCGTCGCTGGCGATTGAGAATCCTTCAAGTGTTCCTGCTAGCACTTGGTCTCTGAGTTTGCAAAGCGTCTCGTCTTGGAATTGTGTCTCCTTGATCCTGTCCATAAGACTCGAACGCACTTGCAACTGCATCAATGATGACTCATCTCCTGGTACGATGGCTTCTCTTCCAAGTTTCTTCATCTCCTCCTCGGGCAGTACAATTTCCAATCCAAGCTTCACCATGTCCTCCAGCAAATGGCGCTCCTTGGTCAAGAACATCGCCATTGGGTATCGACTAAGTGCATCTGCAACAACATTAGCCTTACCCGGATGGTACTGCAGGTTGATATCAAAATCCTTCATCAGCTCCAGCCATCGTCTTTGTCTCATGTTCAGCTCCTTCTGAGTGAAAACATATTTCAGACTTTTGTGGTCCGTAAATATTTCCACTATCTCTCCATACAGGTAGTGCTTCCATAGCTTCAAAGCAAATATCACCGCTGCAAGCTCCAAATCATGAGTGGGGTAGTTCTTCTCATGAGTCCGCAATTGTCTAGATGCATAGGCAATCACTTTCCCGTGTTGTTGAAGAACGCAGCCCAGTCCTTTTCCGGAAGCATCACTATAGATTGAGAAACCGCCGGTACCTGCGGGTAGCGCAAGTATCGGCGCAGTTGTGAGCCTCTTCTTCAGTTCCTCAAAAGCTGACTGGCATGCTTCAGACCATATGAATTCCTCGTTCTTCCTGGTAAGCTTCGTCATTGGCTCCGCAATCTTAGAGAAATCCTTCACGAACTTCCGGTAGTAGCCAGCTAGTCCCAAAAAGCTCCTGATCTCTGCAACCGAGCTTGGTGCAGTCCACTTCTCAATAGCAGCTATCTTCTTTGGATCTACCGAAATTCCTTTTCCTGTGACAACATGGCCCAAAAATTCCACTTTGTCTAAAAAGAATTCGCATTTGGATAGCTTACCATAGAGCTTCTCCTTCCTCAAGGTACTCAGCACTTTCCTCAAGTGCTCTTCATGCTCTTCCTCCGTCTTCGAGTAGATCAGTATGTCATCGATAAAGACAACAACAAACTGATCCAGATATTCATGGAAAACCTTGTTCATGAGGTCCATGAATACCGCAGGAGCATTTGTCAGTCCAAACGGCATGACCAAGAATTCAAATTGTCCATACTTGGTGTTGAACGTCGTCTTGGGAATATCCTCCTTCCTGACCTTGATTTGATGGTAGCCTGATCTGAGATCTATCTTTGAAAATACCTTGGCTCCACTCAGTTGATCAAACAGGTCGTCGATCCGGGGCAGGGGGTACTTGTTCTTGATGGTGATGTTGTTCAGCGCCCGGTAGTCAATGCACATCCGCACGGGTCCATCCTTCTTGGGCACGAACAAAACTGGTGCTCCCCAGGGTGAAGCTCCGTCTCTGATAAATCCTTGCGACTTCAGCTCGTCGATCTGATCCTTCATCTCCTTAGCCTCCTTGGGGTTGACCCTGTAGCATCCCCGAGAAATAGGAGAAGAGCCGGGTACTAGATCGATGGTGAATTCCACACCTCGATCCGGCGGCAATCCTGGAAGACTATCTGGAAAGACGTCCATAAATTCCGCTATGATAGGGTGAGGAGGCCCGGGTTCTTCGGTGATAGAGGAGTAGGTAATACTCTTCATATCTTCCGGAGCCCGAGAGATTTCAAACTCCGGTTCTCCTGGTGGGCTGAAGATTACACATCCTCGGTGACAATCTATCAGCGCATGCTGTTCACTTAACCAGTCCATCCCTAGGACTACATCATAGTTGGGCAGGGGCATCACTAGTAAAGGTGTTGAGAACTGATGGCCAGAGATGGTTATGGGACAATTACAAGCCTCAGTGATGGGTATAGGTCCACCACCGGTCATAACCCTACTAATCACCTTGCTAAGTCCCGAATCTATGTGGTGTGCAGATATAAACTTTGATGATATAAAACTATGTGATGCACCCGAATCAAATAATGTTAGAACAGGATGTGAAAACACATAAATGGAACCTGTGATGACATCTGCGGTGGGTTCCTGCTCTGGCTCCTGCTCATCAGCTGCTAGGGCAAAAGCTCGCCCAGTCTTCTGCTGGTGCTGTCCAAACTGTTGTTGCTGAGTAGGTAGGGGAGCTCTTTGCTGGTTGGTTCCGGGCCGGTGGGCTGACATGGGACAGTCCTTCACTTGGTGGGTGGCAGACCCACAGACTAGGCAATGTCCCAGCCTCTTCCTGTAGATGTTTGACTGATGCCCTGACCTCTTGCAATAGTCGTAGACAGGGATCTGCTTCTGGTGTGCCCTGTCATTGGTCCTCGCCTGATGATGATGCTGCTGCTGGTGCGAGGGCCTGTTGTTGTTGGGCCTCTTCTGACTACCCTGGAAGTTGCTAGTTCCAGGGTACTCCCGCTTGGATCGAGAAGGCTGGCTCTTCTCCACATCCTGAGCTCGGATCAGGATCCTCTCATAGGTCTTCGCGCCACCTGCGATCACAGGGGTGCGAATCTCTTCTCGTAAGCCATACCTGAATCGCTCAGCACGATCCTTGGGGTCAGCTACCAGGTTCTGGGCAAAGCGGCTTAGTCGGCCGAACTCTGCCGCATACTCGCTGACCGTCATGCTTCCCTGCTTCAGGTCCTGGAATTGCCTCTCCATGTCCCGCATCTCCGATGTCGGGAAGAACTTCCTGCGGAACAGCTTCTTGAAAGTGTCCCAGTCGAGCTGCTTGTCCTGGAGTCGGGGTTCATTCCGATACCAGGTGCTCGCCACATCCTGTAGTTGGAGCCCTACAGCTTCAGTCTTGAGATCCTCCGGGAGTCGAGCGACGCTCAAGAGACGCTCCATGCTATCCAGCCATTCATCGGCGTAGATGATACCCTCGGTTCCTTTGAAAGGTCGAGGGCCTTGCTTCTTAAAGCTTTCTATGTCTCCCACCTCCATACAATAATACACCTCTAATCAAAAAGAATGGTCTTATAGATATAAATCTTAACTCCTGAATCATGCTTACCTTGGCAGTTCGTGGCTCTGATGAAGTGGTTTCTCCTCTCTCGAGGGCAGCCATGGCCACGTTGTGGGCATTCTCCATGCCTTCTCTCATAATCGCGGTCTGCTCGCGATGGGCTTCAGCTTGGGCAGCAGTCTGCTCTCTATGGGCTTCTGCTTGAGCTCTCTGTGCTTCAAGCACTCCTCGTAGCATTCCCACTAGGTCAGTGGGATCCACGGGCACTGGTGGGACAGCTGGTGCGGGCACTACCGCAGGGATCTGCGGCTCAGCCCGGGGAAGTGCCGGTTCCGCCGTTTGCGCTGTGGAAGCGTAAACGGGCCGGGGAGCTGGTGCAGCATGAGGACGGTCTGACAGCTGCAAGGGTGGTGGGTCCCGACGTGCTTGAGAAGGGGTGTGATCAGTTGATGACACCTCATCTTCAGCAAGGCCGGATCGGGTAGTCTTTCCTTTGGCCATAATCTAGAAGGTTTAGGGTACATACATAAGCAAGGTATCCTACCAGTCTATAATCAAACAAAAAATATTTATTTATATAATTTGGTCCTATGTCGTGACAAATCAATGTTCTAGTGTTCTAATTGTTTCTAGATATGTTTTCCTAAGTTGTTGTATGACCTGCATGAGCCACCACTAAAAACATGTCACGATCCGATCCCAACTAATTGGGTCGAACCGGATCATGCCCAGCCTGTACCGTTGTTGAGACGGCGGCAGTAAGCTGTTCAGTAGTAGGTAACCATACAACAACACTATATTTGTCACAACTCAACATCGAAAATAAACTTTATTAAACTTTGAAATTTAAATACAAAAGGAAACTGTTCTGAAATGAAATACAGAATTTGAAATAACAAAATACAGGAAACGAAATCTATCTATCGGCCGGATCATCGGCCTCAGTCCCAACGTCCTCCTGTGGGGACTCTGACAGCACAACTGGGTACAACACAGGGTCGTAGTAGCTGTTGTAATACAGCTCTGCATCCTCAATATCCCCTACAAATGTATCTCCAGTCAGGAGGGAGCAAAGTACAATCCATGCTAATTTTAAACTGTTAAATTAAATAATAGAATCGTGCAATTCTAAACAGTTTAAACATGAAACAGTTTTCAACAGTAAAACAGTGTGATTTGAACAGGCAATGAAATATGACCGGCTTAGGTTTGTTACAGTAATGGATAGGAATTTTTGTTACAGTATGGTCATAATCATTACGCTATTCCTCCAGTCCCCAGTAGTTACAGTACTCTCAGAGAGATTTTCGTGTTTGCATCGTGGTTTAAACTTGCTATAAAACGATTAAATAAATAACTGTAAACTAACATAAACTATACTTGCCTCAAGGGAAATGACTGGAGAGGTAGAAGACTTCGAGACAGGTAATTAGAGTCGTCCTCGAATTCCTACATTCGAGAAATAGACTCAGATATCAGGTTTACCAACCTAGCTACGCTAGTTGAAATCTCTATTTGCGTCCTAATCCAATTTTAGTTCTTTAATTAACCAAACACAGAAATACGGTTATTAGTACGTTGATTTAATACGAGGGAAAAAGATTGTTTTATATCTTTGAATTCGGAAAACTCGTCGATGCCAGATTATTTTAGGAAAACTTGGTATTTTTTTATAGCTTATAAATATAAAGCTATTTTTTCTTATTTAGTGAGAAATACGTGGTTTTTAATTAACAATAAACTTGTCACTTTTAAGTGAGAAAATCTTAATTAATTTTATACGAAAATACTTTTATTCAATTTACTCGTTAAATAGAAAAACTCGCAAAACCAGAAATAACCAAAAATCTACGCTACCTAATTACAGTTACAGACCACAGCCAGCTGGGCTTATGCCCATTACAATTTATTTACATAAATTGAAATAAGACAAAACTGACGTTAGTCCTAAACTGAAAATAAATAAAATATGAACAGAATTTAAATAGTAAAAATAAATGTAAAAATAGAGTCTCAGATATGGTCCAATCCTCAACTTGGCTAATGCCTCAACGTCCGGACGGGGCCGGTTTCGTTTGCACTTAGCCGGGTCCATTGACCGATACGGTCGTCACCCAAAACCAAATATCAAATAAAATTCCGAAATTCATTTTAAATTCATTTTAAAAATAATCTGGAATTTACGGAAAAATCCGGTAGCATCTCCTCTGTTTTTGGTCAACCCAAAAACTGGGAAATAGCGCCGATAGTTTCCTGCAAATCCCAAAACCAGGGAAAACCCGAATTTATACATATATAAAATCCACAACCAATCCACAGAATAATCGGAACGACCCGAAATAATTTCGGAAGTCCGATTCCAATCCCACAAATCACAGAACGCTACCGAAAAAATCCGGAAAAGCTAAAACATACCAAAAATCAATTCCCGAAATATTTCGGAAATCCAAAATAATCCACAGAACCTTTCCGAAGGTCCCGGAAAATTACGACGTCGCTAAAACCGAATTCCCAAGGGGAATCGGGGACCATTTCTCATCATCGACTATAATAAAATGAGCGGGACAGGGGGTTATACCTCAGGTTGCTCGGCTAGAGCTCTCAGATGAATAATAGAAAGAATATAGGGCTCCGAACAGCGAAATAATTCCCGAAACAACGCTGGAACAGCAGCGACCAGCAGCGTCGTTGCCGAAAATCAGCAGATCGGGGAGTCGGGAAGGGCGCTGGCCAGAGAGACGCTGCGCCAGGGCGCACAGGGAATCGGGAGACCGCGCGGGTAGAGGCGCGCGGCTAGGGCACGGCGGGGAACGCCGGGAAACACGGGGGTGCTCGGCTAGAGGGGGCGCCGGAGCTCTGGCGGTCGGCCGAGGAGCTCGACGGGGCTGGCGCGGTCGGGTGGACGTCGGTCGGCAGGGGGGCGCGCTGACGCGGTCGGCCCTAGGGAGGCCGGCGGTGGGATGCGTCGGGAAGGGCGCGGGTTCGAGCGGAGGAGCTCGGGCGTCGGCGGGGAACGCCGCACGGGGGCGCGCTGGCGTCGGACCGGCCGGAGGGTCGGCGGGGTCGCGGCTCCGCTGGGCGGGCGCGGCGTCGAGGGCTGACGCGGGTCGGCGATCGGCCGGAGGGTGGTCGGCCGGGAGGAGGCGCGGGGCGTCGGGCCTGGAGAGGGTTTGTGAGGAAGGATGAAGAAGAGTGGAGAGTTGGGGAAGAAAGAGAGGGTTGTGCTCCAACAGAGGAGCTTGAGGGGTTCTTAAAGAGAAATGAGGAGAATTGGTATGCTGTGAGGAGGAAATAAGGGGAGACGTTAGTGTTAAGTGGTGAGAGGAGTTTGTGGAGAGAAAGGGGGAAACGTGTGGGAAGAAGTGGAGTTGTGCTGGTCCAAATTGGACCGACTCTCCAAAGCTTTTTTTTTATTTTAATTTTATTTATTTATTAATACATTAACCAACAGATTTTGGAAAGGAAGAAAAATATGGGATTGGGTTCGGGCTCAGGCCTGGGTCTGGGTTCGGACTCGGGTCTGGATCTGAATTCAAAAATCCTGGTTATTAATTTCGAAATCATTTGCACTCAAAATATACAATAATAATAATAATATTAATATTAGAAATACTAATAATTAATACAAAACACTAATAATAATGAATCACAAAATATGGGTTTCACACTTATATTCCAATTTTTTATCACAGAAAATATTTTTATAACAAAAAAATATTTTTCTTGGCAAAAGGAACATTTTTTTTTGACAAAAAGTATGATGCAAGTCTAATAAAAAAAGTGTGTTGTGAGTACAAATTCATATTAATAAGTTGAATGAAAGTTAAATTTTTTCTAAATTATATACGACGATATAACGTGGCAGCCTAATGTTGATATTCTGTGAAAAGATACCGTCCGGAGAAGTAGATAGACAGAATTACGTCTTGTTCCATCAGAACCCTAGCTTTATTGCGAGCCAAAATACCTTAAAAGAATCACTAAGGCTGCTTTTGATTGAGCATTTTTTCATGGAAAATATTACCATCACAAATTTTCCACCAACGTGTAGTGTTTGATAACATATATTTTTCATGGAATTATCTTTTCAAAAATCTGCCATTTTCCATATTTTTGTCCAAAATGGTTGAGATAAAATTGATCCAGCCCATAGGAAAATATCAATTTCCATGAAAAAAAAAAAACTATTTCCCATGGAAAATAACAACAATCAAACATCCAAATTAATTCCGTAAAAAAAAATTCATGAATTTTTTTTCCTAGTAAAATAATTCCGTGGAATTATAATTTATTTTCTTTCCACATTGTAATCAAACTAGGAAAGAGGGGATTCACTTGATTCCTCAACTTCACCTACCTTCTTACCATGAGCAAACTAGCTGCTCGACGTGAGACAGAGGGGCATCCTCATCAAGAAAGAAACAGAGGCTGATGGACTGCACCCAATTTCTCATACCAGTGCCAAATACTGCACTGCACCTGAACCATAGAAAGCCAGGTCCTTGCCTCCGGTGATCTTTTTCCCATGTCCACCTCACCCAGAACCACCAGGAAACCAACAATTATTTGGGCATGTTTATTGTAATTGGCCGCGGTTAATCCTCTTTCATGTTTAATGAAAGCTTTTCAATGTACAGGTGACTGGCCCTCTTTAACCTGAAATCGCTGAGACTGCAGTTGAGTGAACATGAGAGATCAGATAATATGTCTGCAACCGATGCTACGACTACGAAGGTAAAAGAAATGTAAAGGAGGCTTGAAATGATCAAACACTTACCATGTGTCTCTGAAGTTCAGTGGTAGGACTCCTCAAAGAACCCCATGTTCCACAGAAACTGGTATATAAACCATGTTTGTATGTTGCACCATCCTTTACTTGACACAGAATACCTTCATCAAGGGAAACTAGTAGTATCAGGAGTTTGTAACCTAGAAATAACCAGTGTTTTGATTATATAATGTGGGGTGAGGCATGACCAAAATTAAGCTTTGAAGCATAGTTTGCATTATCGGCCGATACCGATCCGATGCGGCGTGTCCCTATCCGATACCGACCGATACCCGATACCGATATTAGGGCTCTCTTTTTCGGTCATTTCGGCAAAAAAATTGAACGGAAAAGACAAATCAGCAAGGGTTTAAAGCACAATAATGTTGTAAAAGCATGTAAAAGAAGAAAAAAAATTATCTATTGCATGTAAACCAATGGGTAAGGATGACTACTATTTCATTTAATTTCAAAACTACTAAGAAATAACACTGAAAATACTTAAAAATTATGCCTAAATGTATAAATAAATAATGTTAATAATTTATTAATAATTATTTGTTTTCCGATACCAAAAAATCCGATACTCCGATCCGAAATCGCTGATACCGATACTCATAGAAATGGTCCGATACCGATACTGCAAACCTTGCTTTGAAGTGAAAAAAAAAATCATAAGGTTCATGAATTTTAAAATTTGACAATTATAAAAACATCTAGAAAATTGGTAAAACATGAAGAGAAATTGCGGGGGACATAAAATCATTGATCATACAAGTCCTCTAAAAAATTTACAGAGAAGAAAGGTAATTGATAAGAGAAGAGAGGTATGTCATTGTCAAGCAAATTCACAAGCTTAAATGTGCAGGATGGCAAAGGTTGCTTCAAGTCAATGGAAATGCAGTGCTCTATATCATCACAGGTGACTGAAAGAGATGAGCAAGGAGCAAGATTATACCCATCTACAGAAGAAATCAAATTCATAGGCTTCAGAGGGTCAACTAGCTCTGCTTAGCTAGCACTCATATAGGTTGTATATGTTAGAGCCGGGGCACAATTTTCCGATGGACAACCGAGAATTCGTAACAATTGTACAAACAATTGTTATTACGTAACACTTTTCAGAATGTACGTAAGAGAAATTTCACTAATGCAACACTTCACAGAAGTTGCA
>JANAVB010011244.1:0-19588 GCA_029216955.1 Iris pallida | reverse complement strand
TAGGTAGCAGTAGGACGTAGACGAACTTCTCATTTGAAATCTGTTTACCTGTAGCAGTTTGTATATTTTACGTATCGACCCAAGTTAACGTTAATTATCAAAATCAGGTGTGATCATTAACCAATGGACCAACAGGGATCCAGTTTCAACTTATGGTGAACATAATGGTTGTTCAAAAGGACACCGAAGTTGAAGTACTGGAAAACAGATTACAGCTGGAAAGCCAAAGCGTGATTGTCAAGAGCTGTGTACAGATCTACGACACTAAACGTGTTCATATCCAAGCTAGCTTCTCGAAAATATAACATAAACCAAGACAAACAGCCATGCTTCCCCATGTACTGATCTGGAGAATGACTGCTTTGCATAATCCTAGGTCGCTTCTCTTGTTCTGGAGCAAGGGTCATTGTTATTATCATCAATGACGCTTCCTCCGGTTGCCATCTCCCATGATTGTAAGATATGGTTCACAATCTCCTCTACACCAACTCCATGCTTCACCTGCATGCAAAAGATAGGGAAGATTCAGAACAGTATTCTAAAATGGAAACGGCAGTGAACAGCTAGGTAATGTGGTATTTATTGTTTGAAGATGATATGGAGAGATGGCGAGGATAAGTTAATACAGATCGAAATTAAGGACTAACATGTACTAACACAATAGTTCGACTTGAAAGGAGTGGATGACGCATTTCATGGGCTATGGATCACCCTCTTTGGAGGTTTTCTAGTGGACCTCTCGGTAAGATACCAACAAACTAAATTAAAAGTATATATTCCTTAAATTTTCTTAGGACATTCTGTATGTAGTTGTTGAAAATTCTCGTTCGCATTTTCTGCACCTGTATTTCTAGGTATTGATTGGCATCAAATTGAAGGATTTAAAGGCATGCCCAAATAAGTTCTGTTTGAGTAACAAATTAAAAAAAAAAATTTAAGGGAGCACAACAAAAAGGATGCCAGAAAAGCATCACTGATGGTCACTTGTGATCCTGCAGATTATCTATTTGACGAGTCTTGGCAAACAGAAGAGGAAATGCTCGTTAGAAATTAAACAAAAACCTGAGCAAAGACAAAAGGCCCTCCATCTCGCATACGAAGTGCATCACGTTCCATGACATTCAAATCAGCTCCAACAGCTGCTGCTAAGTCTGTCTTGTTTATTACCTATATCAGACATTAGTAGTGCTTGAAAGAGTTAAATTTGAAACAATATAGGGTGGTCATGAACGAATGGGATACAATGAACCATAAATAGAATAATATCTTTTAACATACCAGGAGATCTGCTTGTGTTATACCCGGGCCACCTTTTCTTGGTATTTTATCACCAGCAGAAACATCAATGATGTATATAATATAATCTGCTAACTCTCTGCTAAAGTTAGCAGCTAAATTATCTGCATCAACAAGAACAATGCCACCTTAGTGTTCTGACAAACTGTCTTTTCAGGAATGCAAAGTTGCAGTATTGTATGTCCCAACTTATTTATGTGTTATTTTTTTCAGATTGAATTACTGATGAAACAGAATAAAAGGGAAGAGCATAAAAATTTCAATAGAGCAAATGTGATGGCAGCATCCAAGAAAATAAGTCCTGCAATAGAGCTGAGGTTGGATTTCTGGAGCTAGCTAACCCAAGGAAAAAGAAAAGAGAGCATTCGTTCAGTTCTTAGGCGACAACAGTTGGGCACCAAAGTTCTCAAATATCAATTGGAAAATAGCAAAAACTTGCAGCAATCAGGACAATGCAAGGTTAATTTTACTACATTGACAACATGCTATACGGATCTCTAATGACAGTACAACTCCGATAGGGAATGACTCTTAAACTGACAATATTATGGCAATATGCTTAAGCGCTAAGGAGGCATGATCTTTCTGGTAAGATCCATGCTTTCCTTGTCATAGTCCAGTAACCTACGGGTTGGCTTCATCATTGTACATGCACACACTACTAACCATTCTACCCCTCCTTTCCTCCTAAGCAGCATTTGCAATTCTTCATATATTGTTCTTACTAAGCAGTGTCACAGCAATGCGGCACAACCAGATTAGATGATGCATCCAACATGAACACCTTAAAGAATGAGGATATCACCAATCCTATTAGGCTAACCTTAAGGTATTGGATATACACGCAACAAGAGAATAACACTTTTCAGAGACCACCTTATCACCCTAAGAAAATTGATTGAGTTCCTCCTAAGACATCACAAAAATTAAACAATACAACCATTCCTCGTTATAATAGACATTCAAGTCGAACTTGTTAAAATGTAGTGAATTCAAGGTATGGTTGTTATCAAAGATTCAGATTCTTATTCTCCTTGGTGCCACAAGATTGATATAAATGAAAGAACTAGAAAATACTATTTTCAAGAAGTGAGGGGGGACGAAGCCAGAGTGTCATGGCAACTAATCTTGAATTCTCATTGTCTTGGAAGTAAAGATAGAACCAACCTCAGCATGAACAATCAATGCAAAAAAATTGAGCTCCTTATAAGGTTCCCCAGATCAAACCCAACAAGGACCCCCAAGCTTTAGAAGAATCAGAAATATATCACAACAGCTAAAAACCAAAAAAAAAAAAAAAAAACCTGACTAGGAATTCATGTGCAAGGGAAGAAATGCCTCAACCAAAGGCCCATACAAGTTATAACATTATGTACTCAACTCAGTCTCAAATGACTAAATTGGCATCATCCCCGTCTTTATAGATGATGATATTTCTCCATCTCTCATCCACAAAAATGATCTGAAATCTAAGAGGTCAAACGACATTAACTACAACTCATTCAGAAGAAATAAGAAAGAAACAGCATGTTGCTAACCCCTAACAACCTAAGGTTGAGATGACAAAAAATCGCACTTCCACATAACATGTCGTCCCATAACTTATCTCTATTTTGCATTCAGGAACAAGAAACGCTATTACTGTTCCAAGCTCCTGTCTTGTAAGTATCCATCTTTGATTCCCAGTTCATGCCCTAAAACAAAACCACTGGACCCACCAGGTAGAAGGTAACCAACCTAATCACTACGTATGACAATGCTAAATGTATGGCATTGGCATTTAATTTACGCACTTATATTAGTCAGGTATTTTTCGTTGTGATAAAAACTACTGAAAGCAACTAAAAAAAATCGAATCATATAATAAAGTTTAACTGATTCAGCTAGGAAGGAAAACAAATATTCAGCATGCAATATCAACCTACGCTTGAAAATATATATATATATATATATATATATATATATATATATATATGGGCAGAATTCTCCGTGGCTGTGCGGGTTCGATCCCAAAGGGGAGCGCTAATCACTAATTATTGAGATTTAATATCCCCAGTGCAGGTCCGCGTGGATTCCTGAGGGGGGAGCTAACCCAATAACATAGTGTAGAATTCTGCCCTCAGGAATCCCCCCTCAGGAATTCACTATTGCAATGCCAAGTCTTACTTGTACTTTTATTTTATTTATTATTCTAGATGCCAAACCCCAATAGTGTTGAACAGAAAACAATACAATATATATATATATATATATATATATATATATATATATATATATATATATATATATATATATATAGGTGGCCAGAATTCTCCGTGGCTGTGCGGGTTCGATCCCAAAGGGGAGCGCTAATCACTAATTATTGAGATTTAATATCCCCAGTGCAGGTCCGCGTGGATTCCTGAGGGGGGAGCTAACCCAATAACATAGTGTAGAATTCTGCCCTCAGGAATCCCCCCTCAGGAATTCACTATTGCAATGCCAAGTCTTACTTGTACTTTTATTTTATTTATTATTCTAGATGCCAAACCCCAATAGTGTTGAACAGAAAACAATACAAACTTGCTCAAAATCCCTTGAAATCATCATCTCAATTGTAAGAGAGAAATCTCTGACCAAACAATGTTGATACAAGAAATTTCAGATGATTTCTGCCAAATATTTGATCCAGTTTTCAAAGCATTTTAATGACTATCAGCCTTCCAAAAGTCTTCTAACTACATCTACCTAAATATTTACAAAACAATAAGATTGTTTACAGACCTGAAGCTATCTGAAGTATTGATAAGCCCACTTTCACAAAAACAGACTGCTCTTTGTTTTGGTATTAAGCCAACTTCCTCACTTCATGCACAAATAGCTACTGCTCCTGTTATAGTTTTACATCAAAAAAATGGCTCCTATAGCCTCAATTATTCATAGTCAATTATCATTCTTGCGGATAGAACATGGGTGGTTAATTCACAATTCCCATTCAAACACGAATATCAACACATGACAAGGTTACAACGATAGCAATAGTGTTGTTCGAAAGAAGAAACCCAAAAATAGCTTCTTCCTAAAGATGAACAGGATATAGATGCCTGAACTACTGAATCTTGCACTTCTTCAAGTAATTGTGTAAAGCAATTAGATGAATTATTGTTTCTAACTGATAGTTTCTGAGATACTGGGTTGGGTAGCAGCAATTACCTCCTCCAGATTCACAAAGTAGTAGGTCTGCTTTGTACAAGTTAGACAGCTCTTCAAGGGGGCCAAGATTTATACTTATATCTTCACGTATAGCAGCATGTGGGCAGCCTCCTGTTTCAACAGCACGGATTCTTTCCTCAGGAAGTGCTCCATTCTTCACTAGGAACTCCCCATCCTCTCTAGTGAATATATCATTTGTTACCTGGAGCAGAAATGAATAGCTTCAAGAAAAAAGCCCAACATCATAGATGCATCAATGTACGTATGTATTTACTAAACACAGAGTGGGGGCCTTCACAAGCGATTAAACAAAATAAAATAAATAAAGCATCTGGGTATGTAAAATAGAGCTTATATAACTTTATTTGAATGCCAATTCAAATTTCGCAACAATGACACAGTAATGTGAATTCCATGGTGAGCCAAACATTTGGTCATTGCAGGATTTATCCGGAATAAATCAGCACATACAAAATATCTGCAACATCAAAGCTAGAGGATATGTACAAACAGCAGAAACATAAGCAAACTAATGTAGCTAAATAGACTTCTAGCTTAATTGACCAAGCTTCCCAAAATGTTCATCTGCAGAAAGTTGATTATTTGAATAAGAAGATCTTGTCATTGTCTAGTAAAAACATCAAATAGAATAAAATGAAAGATAACAGATAAAATTGAAGGAAAGTAGTACTTTTTTCTTATTCAAAAGAGGATACATACTGCAGCCAGACTGTACTTGTCACGCAGGAATTGGCAAAGAGCCAGCATTAGTGCTGTTTTTCTGAATGAAACAAAAAAGAGAGTAAATTTACGTGCATCATATCCTCAATACAGACAAGACTCACTTTTAGAAAGTAGATTATATTTTGATGGAATTGTAAGTGTGCTGATATAGTTAACCGAATATGAACCAAGAGTAATATGTGAAATGTAGGCTTTAGTGTGCAGGTAAAACATATAGCATTAACAAATAGTTACAAGAAATCAGAAACTTCATTGTTAGCATGTGAGATAGTATGAAATATATATAGTATGAGACAAGCTGTAGAAAATTTCTCCAAAACCTTCAGATCATTAAGCATAATCAATCTTGAGAAGTATTCTGAACTAGGAACACAGAAGTGCAAGGTTGAAAAAGAAAGCCTTGCACAAAGTTATAGATGCCCAACAAAATTATTTGTGGAGGTCTCCTCTATATCATGGAGAAGCAGCCCATTCGGACATTCTAGTTCAAGTTAAACTGTGGCCTAGCACTTACGTAATAACCCGAGAAAGCCAGGTGTGCGATCTAAATATCATATTATGTGGCAATTAATAATCTGAGTTGATGAATCAAGCTGGATGACCACCTAAACAAAATGTTCAGGTAGCCACACAATGCTATTGTCAGCCATCTAAACTGCTTATCACTACCCATCAGTGAATTGGTCAAATTCATAGCATTTGGTAAACATTAATTTGGGTATTGGAAAATAAGTAGGGAATTCCTGTCTATGTTGCCTGAGTGCAAAGATATATCCAAATCCACATTTGACACGTATCCAACATGATACTTCATCGGCAAACATGTAGGATAAGGTATGCCCATGTCTAAGGCTCCAACGGACCCAAAACAATGTGAAACTTGAAAGTAACATTTCTCTGCAACAGATCTTATCTAGACCTTTTGGGAGTCTAGGAAATATCAAGGTTGTAAAAGGCGCTAGGCATTAGGCGGGCGGCCACCCACCGCCTAGCGCCTAGGCCGCCTAGACGGTCGCCGCAAATAAAAAAAATAGGAATTAAAAATATGCTTAAATGGAAATTATACCCCAAATTCAAAGTCTCTCGTAAAAATATATTATATAAAACATATTAAAATTCTGGTTAAATTAATTATTTTCTTCATATGTCAGTGATGTAAATAACCAAATAGCTTCTGCAATGGTTATCATAAGACACTAACATCATTGTTTATGGAAATTATTAATCACATAGCATGAATAGTTTCTGCAATGGTTATTATAAAAAATGGACCCACTCACATGGCACTTTGTTGTCCTACTCACAAAGAAACAAGAAACAAGAAACAATAGTCTCTCTTTGTCATATAAAACAATAGCCAGTTTCCCTGTGCCACCAAGTATACAAAAGGACTTTCCTGTGCTTTCTTCTCTCACTCACCCCAAAGAAAAAACATCAGCAGCAGCACTTTCTTCTCTCTTACCCCAAAAAAAGCAACAATAGAAGAAGTCGAAGAACAAGACAAAGAGAAGAAGAAGAAGAAGAAGAAGAAGAGGACGACGTACCTGTCGACGGCTGTTGCTGGTGTCGGCTGCTCGCGGCTGCTGGAGGATGGCGTCGACTGCTTCTCTTGCTCTATTTAGATATTTGTTTGTTAGGGCAGCTGCTCTCTGGAAAGAAAAAAAATCTAGCACCTAGGCACCACCTCTCCTCCGAGCGCCAAGATTTGGGCGGCCGCCTGCAGCCGCTTTTCCTATGGATCCGCCTTCTCCCCCGATTCCATTCGAACCTAGGCGGGCCATGGGCGCCTAGACGCCGCCCAAATCCGCCTTTTAGAACACTGGGTACTATCCAAAACATGCATAAATATAGATACTAGTAAATAGCATTAAAAGAATATGTATATAGATATTTGCTGCTTCTTATGTGTTATCATGTTGGAGTTTATTTGAAAGTTATCTCTATAAATCCGGTCCCACATCAGCTAGTTGGTCACAATTGCGCACATGGATAGTTATAGCCGATGCGGTTGGTATGTGGAAGGTTTTACTAAAGGGCAGTGTTCAAATCCTCCAAGAAACATGTGTTTTTGTAATACATTTCTTGGAAATTTTCCTTTGGAGCTAGGTCACAAAGGGACCTAGCGATTTGGACGTAGACAAAGGACGCAAAGTAGTACTTTGATAGTACACTTTGCACCTCTCCAACGTGACCCGCTGGTTCAGCGGCCTAAGGGTTACAGCGGATCTGCTGGTCTAGTACAGCCAGCTGGTCCAGCTGTACAATGGTTCCAGCGGAGCCTGCTGGACCAGCGCGGCCCATTGGATCCAGCGGGTTCAGCGTAGCCAGCTGTTCCAACGGCTCCACGTGACTTGTTCCAACAGAAACATCTCGTCCGCTGGAACATCGATTTCAGCGTCGCAACTGTTCAACTGCTACTTTTGTCAGGGTTTCAGCTTGTAAATGTCCACTTAGTGGAGAGTTACTGTTGTAATCGCACCATTATAGGAAGTTATTCTCTTGTTTTCCGTTCATGTTGGTAGTGGACGTTAAGGCTACTAGGGGCTTGGCTCCACGATATATTCTCGCTTTGAGCATCGGCGATTCTCATCACCTTAAGAAGCTTTTTTTCTTATGTCTCATATTGTAGCAACTTGGTTGCATTTGTTAAAGTTTTTCCTTTATTACTTTGTAATCTTGTAAGTTCTAGTTGCTTTATTGGTCAATTTGTATGTAAAAGTAGTAAAAGTTTGTACAGTTTTTATGTAACATCAACAACAATCTCAAAGCGACATTGTAGATCTTTTAAAGATTTCAAGAATCTCATCAAGATCTATCAATAGAAAATCGTACAAGTCTCTGGACACGAGTTTTCACAAACTTGAAAAGTTCCATGGGAAGCACTACAACAACTAAAAGAGGAAGATAAGTGAATCTTTTTTAACTCGTCAACGTGGATTATGTTCTGATTGAATCAGAACCAGTAATTCCAAAAAATGACGGTGTGCAAGAGATTGCCAATGTGATCACCATACAACAAAAGTGAAAGAGAGACAACAACCTCTGCAAATTGTTGATTCTCATGTCTTTGAATGATTCTATGGCAGTCGTACAACAAGATAGAGAATGCAAGAGACATCTGAGAATCTCTGGAAAAGCAGTACAAGGATGATAAGAAGATGTCCAAAATATACTTAGTTTACAAATTCCTGAAAATGGAATTTGAAGACAAAAAAGGGAATGTTGTCGCAAGTCAAATAACTGATAAAGTTGCAACAAAAGCTAGAGGAAGCTATGTCTCAAACAGACAAGTTTATGGTAGAAGTTATCATCTCCAAACTCCCTATCAAATCGGATCGGTTCTCTACCGATATGACGACAAAAAAATGGAGATAATGATCGAGGATCTTCTACGCTGGATCCGTATCGAGGTCGAGGCTAGAAGCAAAATCAAGATGGATTCATTATTTAAGTAGTTTGCTAAGATAAACATGGTTCAAATTGGGGATCACAAAAGGAAGCAGAAGACTTTCTACAAAAATAAGAAGAATGACTCCAACAATCTGAGGGTGAAGTCAAATTCCTTCAAGAATAAGTCTAGCAATGACGGGACTTGCTTCAATTGTGGCAAGAAGGACCAATCCAATAAGAAATGCAGATCCAAGCCAAAACCAAAACATAAACCAAAGGAACAAGGTGAACTTAATATGGTTGCTATGATTGCACAGGTTGACTCCTCTGGCATGGACACTGACCAGTGGATGGACACAGGTGCATCCCGTTATGTGTGTTCTAAGAAGGATATGTTCACCACATATGAACCTATATCGAGAAGGTTTCAATTAGCAAACAAGTCTCAAGCTGAAGTGCTAAAAATTAGGTCAGTAGTGTTGAAACTGACTTCAGGAAAGTCACTTACTCTGGAGAACGTGAAACATGTTCCTGCTAAAGACAAAAATCTTATTTCTAGAAGTTTGTTATGCAACATAGGACATTAATGATAGTCAAATGGTGATGCCTTATAAATGAGCATACTTCGAAAAAAACCTTATGTATCGAAGGGATGTTTAAACTTCAAATTGTAACTCCTACTGAATGAATGTGTTAATAACGTGTTTCTTTATGGTTACTTTCTTGAGTTGTAGCAAAATAGACTAGGACATGCTCATTGTAAAAGAAAAAATAATGTCTAGTTTATACCTTATCTTCAAATGTGGGGGTAAGAAAGTGAAGAAATGTGAAATCTGTGGTAGACTAAAATTGTAATGAAACCGTTCAAACGGGTGAACCGAAGTACAAATCTTTTAGAGTTGGTGCACTAAGATATTTGTGACTTCAAGTACTTCTCCACAAAGGCTGGGATGAAGTATTCAATTACCTTCGTCGATGACTTCTCGAAATACGCTTGTGTATCTTTTGAAATAAAAAACATTTGAAAAGTTTGAAGACTTTAAGACAGAAGTTGAACGTCAAACTGGACCACTCAAGAGACTTTGAATCGATCGAGACGGAAAGTATCGTTCTCCTTGTATTATTTGTAAAGAACATGGAATTGTTAACAAAACTATTGCTGAGTATTCTCCTCAATCTAATAGAGTTATAGAAAGGAAGAACCGTACTCTGACAGATATGATGAACTTTATGTTGTTAACAACAAGTCTTCCAAACAGCTTCTGGAAGGGGGGAGGTGTGCTTATGGCTACTTTTATTCTCATTAGAGTACTGTTCTCTCAGTCAGATATCACTCTCAGTCAGACATGTTGTTAACAACAGGTCTTCCAAACAGCTTCTGGAGGGGAGAGCTGTGCTTATGGCTACTTTTATTCTCAGTAGAGTACTGTTCTCTCAGTCAGATATCACTCCTCTTGAATGTTTCTATTATGAAAAGAATACTTCTTTCTATATAAAACTTTTTGAAGTACTAGGAATCCTAACAACAAAATTCTAAGTAGAAAAGAAAGATTCAGAGAGTGGGAGCGACGGAGATCAAGTCTGCGATCGACTTCTTTACTCTGTTGACAATCCGATGCAAAAATTGGAGATAATTCGTTAGCTCTGGCTTACTGGCAGATTTGGCAACAAGTAGGCTCTGATACGAAAAACTTTTGATCCCTTGGGAAGTACAAGTTCCAGCTATTTATAATCATTCACTGTAATGGCTATGCGCGCATAGAACTGAAAATACAATTTTTTTCTGTTCTTATGTGCATAGGACTTCTGCAGAACGTGGGTATGAACGTGCGTGCATGTCACAGCCAGCTTGTCACGTCGCATCAGTTACAAGGAAATGTCGCTCAAACTCTGGGACGTGCACTGTAACGTGCACAATTAGTGTGCGTAATCTTCTCGAATTTATAGCTGCTCTCCTGCGTATATACGAGGAGAGAGAACTTCAAGGGTTGCATATGCATGCATCCTTATGCGCTCTTCGTCATACGAACGATCTCGCATATGGTATCACTCAGCTGAAAGCAAATAAAACATAATGATGTTGATGACGTATGTGCTAACATTTTCATGTAACCATCGTCTGCAAAGATTACGAAG
Source organism: Iris pallida (assembly GCA_029216955.1). Lineage (NCBI taxonomy): Eukaryota > Viridiplantae > Streptophyta > Magnoliopsida > Asparagales > Iridaceae > Iris > Iris pallida. Next base: position 8,830 of record JANAVB010011244.1, on the reverse strand, counting down.
GGGCTCAGCTTTTGATGCACTGTTTTGATGAGTTGTCAGTACGCTCATGACTGTATGCACATAGATCTGAGCACATAATGCCCAAACTGTCTTCGGCCAAAGAAGCGCATAACCAAAGTTCACTGGCTTTGGCTTAGAGCGCATAGAAATTAGCGCATAGAGCATGGGCTTCTGAACAAAGTTTCCAAAGTCTGTTGTCTTTGGCATTTAGCGCGCATATCATTACGCTCATAGGGTCAACTTCGTCAAACTAGACTTGACGAGCAGCCTTTGTAACTACAGCGCATAGCTACAACACGCATGGAGTTGAGAATTTCGATGCTTCTACAGTGAAATCTGGTTCAAAGTCAGACCCAACATGAACGTTATTCGAGTGTGGGGGTGTATGACTTATGTGAAGCTTTGCGACATCAAGATCTAGAAGTTGGGAACGAGGACTACAAAAATAATATTCATAGGCTATGTCGAGAAAAGTGATGCTCGAAGATTCCTTAATTTAGAATCAAACAAATTATTTAATCTCGTGATGCTAAATTATTTGAGGATAAGTTTGTTATGCACAAGAACATTATTCTTGTGAATTTATCGAATAACACTGTAAGTACTAAGGAGACTAACACTTCCAAAGAAGTAGTCGAAAAAGAAGTTGCAATTAAAGAAGCCATTATTCAACCGGTACTCGTTGATCCACCTCCAAAGTGAGTGAGCAGACCGAAAAACTTCAAGAAAAACTTCGCCACTTATCATGTGGAAACAGATCCGCTTATCTATGATAAGACAATGAAGACCAAAGAAGTTGATTCTGGAAGGAATCAATCAATGACGAGATTGATTCCATAACATCTAATAACACTTGGGTGTTAGTCAATTTACCTGAAGGAGCAAAACTCATCGGATGCAAATAGATCTTCAAAAAAAAAAGATGAGAGACGATGGAACTGTCAATGAGTTCAAGACTAGGCTGGCGGCTAAAGAGTTTTTTCAGAAGCAGGGGATCGACTACTTTGATACTTATACTCCAGTTGTGCGGATGACAACTATCAGGATACTTATTACTCTTGATGTCATTCACAACTTGATAATTCATCAGATGGATGTCAAAACAACATATTTAACGAAGATCTGATCGAAAAGATTTACATGAAGTAACCGAAAGGTTTTGTCATCAAGGGACTTGAAGACAAAGTATATAAGTTGGTAAAATCTATATGTGGTCTAAAGCAGGCTCCCAAGATGTGGCACGAAAATTTTGATAAAAGTCATTTGATCAAACGGCTACATGATCAGCAAGACAGATAAGTATGTATACAACAAGTTCGATGATGGCAGAGGGATTATTGTGTCTCTACATAGACGATATGCTAATCCTGGGTACATATCTAGATAACATTACGAAGAGAAAGAAGTTCCTCTCATCCAAATTCGATATGAAGGACATAGGAGATACTGATGTCATCATTGGAATAAAGATCATTCGGACGAAAGTTGACCTTGCTCTATCACAAGCTCACTATATAGAGAAGATGCTCATACACTATGGATATCATGATCTTCTTGAGATCGAAACTCCTTATAAATGTGATAAGAAACTGAAGCCAAATTCAGGAGAAGGTGCCAGGCAGTTGGAGTACCCAACCGACAATGAAAGTTTAATGTATACTATGAGTGCAACTAGATCTGACATTGCTTCCGCAATAAGGATGATCAGTCGGTTTACTAGCAATCCATGTGTTGAACACTAGAAAGCTATAAAAAGAATTATGAGACATCTCAAGAGGACTCAAAAGCTTGAAGTGCACTAAAACGATTTTATAGTTGTAGTAGAAGGCTTCAGTGATGCTAGTTGGTGCTCATAAAAGGAGAGCGAAAGGTCGACAAGAGAATTTGTCTTCTCTATGGGTGGAGCAGATATATTATGATGTCGAAGAAGCAGACTTTGCTCTTACACTCATCTATGAGGTCTGAGTTATATGCGCTGGCTGCAGCGGTAGATGAAGCAAAATAACTTCAGGAGCTCATACATGATCTTTCTCTGGTTGGTATGCAGGTTCCGACTAATATATTGCGACAATCAAGCAAAGCAGTGGCATCCAATGCTCTCTTCAATGCAAAGAAGAGGACTGTAAGACTTCGTCACATAAGATTAAATGGGTGCATCAAAGATGGCATCATTGCAATTATTGATGTTCAGAGCCAAAAGAATCTGATAGATCCGCTCACTAAGGACCTTAAGCGCCAGTTTGTTGAGGACACAACAAAGAATATAGGCTTGAAGGAATTATGATTATTAGTTCAAAGAGAAATCTACTAGACGTCTTGCTTTTGGTTCAAAGAAGAATCATTGACTGGGAAACATCATATACAAAGATTAGGCCCCAAGGACATTATTGGGATTGAATTCCGGAACATCTATGGTTCGCATTTTGCTCTAAAAAAAGAGCAAGTCCTGCAAGAGGATGATTTTAAACCTTAATAAGTTTTTAAGTATTTGAAATAATCGACGTGCTTTACAGGAAGTACGGATAACTCGGCACTACAAAGAGAAAAGTTCTCCATGCTACATTAGCATGACACCACATGAGGTAGGATCTCGGCTTTGGGTCACGCCATAGCGGCATAACACTACATAGAGGCACGTAGCCTCATGTTGAAAAGTAGATAGTAGTAGTATATAACACTACAAAGAGGCTAGAACCTTATTTTACTCTAAAGTGACACCACCAAGATGTTGGACCTTGACTATGGGCCATGTAACAACGACGTAGCACAGCAAGAAGGCAAATGCCTCATGCTGAAAAATTTAAACTCTCGAAAAACTCACCTATTTGTATGAACAGAGATGCATACCGTCTCTTGAAGGTAATGTAGACACCCAATATACACACACAAATATCATGTCAGCACAGGACCTTTAATATGCTACCAGAGACACAATTGATGACATTGTGTGAGTGGAAAGAATAACGAATATGCTACCGAATTCAAGACTTAGTTCATTATGTATCATACTATTGTTTGACTCATGTAAGAAGATACAAGTCGTAAGTGATGTATATCCTAATGCATAATGTATAATCATGAACATTTAGCTCATATATTGAAATATGTGGGAGATTGTTGGAATTTATTTGAAATCTCAAGAGATCTTGTCCTATACTAACTATGTGGCGATCCCATTTGTGTATTTCAATATAAGATTTATCTTTTATTGCGTTGCACACATAGGGAGTTATAGCCCAAGTAGTTGGTATGGTAGGGAGGGTTTACTAAAGGGCAACGTTCAAATCCTCCAAAAAAAAATATTTTTGTCAGTGTTCTAAATGACGATCGAGGCAGACGTCGAGGTGGACGTCTAGGCGGTGCCTAGGCGCTAGGCAGTCGCTCTCTGCATCGCTTTTGTCGTTGGCGGTGGAGTATGCAACCAACAGAGGTTTAGCGGTATAAGCAGAGATTTGACGGCGTAGACGAAGGTGAGACGCGTAGGCGAACGCCTACACGGAGCAATACCTGATTAGATGTTTTGGCAAATAGTTTTAGCAACATCCTTCAACCACTACCAAGGCCCCGACTTCTGCACTGAGGAACGCATCGCGTGTAAGCATTATGGACCTATGTTTCACTTTTACAAGACTGGAACTTCATAAATATTTGTCCTACAACTTAGTTATGCATAAAACACCCTTAAAATATGCATATTATGCAAAAAAAGATGATAAAATATTAAAATGTCCAAAATGTATCAAACGCCTAGACGGTAGGCAAACCTCTCAACCGCGCATCTGCCTACCGCCGTTTAAAACCTTGGTTTTTGCAACCAATATTTTTCTTTGGAGCTAGGCCCTAAAGGAACCTAGCAACTCGGACTCGGACGTAGACGAATGACGCAAAGTAGTACTTTGATGGTGCATTTTGTGTGTTCCAATGCTCCAGCAAGACCAGCGTGACCAGCTAGCCTAGGGGCCTGGTTGTTCCAACGGGACTTGTTGGTCCAGTGGCCCAGTGGTTCCAGGTGCTTTAGCGTAGCCAGCGTTCCAACGTGGCCAGCTGTTCCAGTGGCCCAGTGGTTCCAACGGCTTCGCGTGACTTGTTGTTCCAGTGAGAACCTGTCGCCTGTTGGAACTTCTATTTAGCGACGCGACCATTCAGCTCCTACTTCTGTGGGGATTTCAGCTTGTAACTGCCCACTTAGTGGGAATTTACTGCTATAACCGCACCCATTATGGGGAGTTAGTCCCCTATTTTTCGCCCACGTTGGTAGTGGACGATTAAGGCTGCTAGGGACTTGGCTCCCCTATATATTTTCTATGTAATTTTGGTACTTAGAAACAGAAGGTAAGAGAGTATATGCAACGAGAGAAAAGTTTGCAACAACAAAGAGAGGCAGCAGCAGCAACAGCAATATCCTTTCCAAGTTCTGTTCGTCATCTAGAAGGTGACAAATGAGTGTTCCAGTAGTCCATCACTTGAACTTGCTAGTTCCTGGAAGCGGATCGACGGAAAAGAGGTCGAATCTCGCTTTGAGCGGCGGTGATTCTCATCACCCAGCAAGCTTTCTTTATTTTGTCTCATATTATAGCACTTGGTTGCATTTGTTATTTTTTTCCATCATCACTTTGTAATCTTCTACTAAGTCCTAGTTGTTGTATTGGTCAATTTGTGTGAAAGTAGTAAAAGTTTGTATGGTTTTTCTATAACAACAACAACATGGACGGATCCAGAAATTGAAGTTGGGGTGGGCTACAATAGATTAGGGTGGGCTAACCCATATAAATATTAAAAATAAAAAAAATATGGAAAAAAGAATGGCATTTTTTTGGGTGGGCTCTATAGCTGGATCCGCCCCTGATCAACGTCATATCATTATGCTGCAACTTTAGAACAAGAGGGCCGAGTCGTAGGCTTACCATGGAATATTGTCTACACAGATTCCATTTATATCAAACTGAGTTAAACATTATATGAAACAGGAAGAAGACACTGCAAAAACGAAAGTAGGAATGAAGGCCCGGGTTCCGTGTTACCATTTATATGCAACAAACAAGTACATGCAGCAGAGGGATTGTATGTTTCGTGTGGAAAGTTTCAATTTTTCAATCAGCTGTTTGACAGTTTTATCAAGACCCAATGAAGAATTTAGGGGGGACCAACATTCGAAAATTAGCATTTCGGTCCTCAAGATGTCCAACTTAAGGTCCCGTGTTCCGTGTTGACCATCCAAAATTTGTTAATAAATATTCTAGGGTTAATCGGATGTAGGATCCCAGAAACATTCTTGTCCTTATTGAGTTATGATTCAATTTATTTGCTAACAGATTTTGGATAGCCAACACGGGTCAACCATCATCTCAGAACCCAAACTCTAAGTTGTTAAGTTGGACATCTTCATGACCTAAACACTAATTTCTGAATGTTTCTGGAACCCGAACTCTAATTAACCCAATAATTTATAGAATATAATGAAGACAATAAAACAAAGAAATATATGCAATAGGGATGATTTTTGATATTTCGCGTGCAAAGTTGAAAGTTTCAATCAAAGACGTGACCTTTCAGAGTTATTTCACCTATATCCCATCTGGGTCCGACATTTTTTTATCGAAAATGAGTAAAGCATAACATCGAACAGAATGTAGACACTGGAAAAACAAACAAAAAAAAGAAGGAAAGAAGGGGGAATTACCCGGTTCCGACGGGGCCGCCTATGCCGATGGTGAACGCGCGCTCGGCGAAGTCCCTGGTGGGGAGCGGAGGAGCCCTGGAGTTGAAGTGGCCCGGGTGGTAGATGGGCTCGTGGGAGTGAGGTGCCAAGCCATCGTGGGAGTGGTACAATTTTCCATCAGCCCCCACCCATGATGATGGAGCCGGAGAAGAACCATCACTGCGACAACAACAACAACAGCAACACAAGTAACATCAGGAGCACAAGGAAACAAAGAGGAATAGGAAGCAGCAGGGGAGAGAGAACTTACTGATGATGATCATGGTCGTGATCGTGGTGATGGTGGTCGTGGTGGTGGTCGTGGGATGCCATGGAGTAAGAGTGGAGCTGTTACTTCACTTGAGAAGAAGAAGAAGAAGAAGAAGAAGAAGAAACAAGGAACGGGTGGGGGAGAGTTGACCTGACCATGAAAGAAAATGATTGATAGGAATGATTACAGGCCGTGTCAGGCTTGGCCCAAGTAACATCCAACACCCGTCTAAATAATATTTTGAGCTGGAAATTGCTGAGAAATCCAATTTCGGGGTGGGCTTTTATGAAATGCCCACCCGTTGCATAAGTTTTATGAAATATCCAGAATTAAGTATTTTCACGTTAAATATTCCAAGATTCTCTTTTAGATGCCACCCGCTGGGAAATGCTATTTTTATAATACCGAAACTACCCCTCCGCGCGAATTGGTCATCTATATGTATTTGAATTCAAAAAACTCAGATCTGGATTGCGATTTTCGTCTTCTTCTTCTTCACGGAAAATCTGAATTCCATTGCTCTCATATTCAGCAGAGATCGCAAAAATCGTTCGTAGTTCGGTGTGTTTTTCTTCAGTCGAACTCAGATCATCGCTCGTCATCATCATCACCATCATCATCATCTTCATCGTGGAGACATTTGAAGTTTTTCGACGATTAGGTCAATTGTGGAGAGACGATCTTTCTTCTTCTTTTCCATAAGAATTATCATCGTTTTGAAAGAAGAACGAAACTCTTTATTCATGAAAAAACTAAATTAACGTTTTAAACACTGTAAATGACCATTCTCCGTGTAAACTAACACGGAGAATGCCATTCTCCGTTTTATTTAAAACGGAGAATGCCGTTCTCCGTGTTTCTAACACGGAGAATGACCATTCTCCTGCGTTTTAACACTGGAATGACCATTCTCCGTCTTAATTAGGACGGAGAATGACCATTCTCCGTCTTAATTAAGACGGAGAATGTCATTCTCCGTTTTATTTAACACGGAGAATGGCATTCTCCGTTTTATTTAACACGGAGAATGGTCATTCTCCTACGTTTAACACTGGTATGACCATTCTCCGTGATAAATTACACGGAGAATGGCATTCTCCGTGTAAATTAAGACGGAGAATGGTCATTCTTCGTTTAATTTAGCACGGAGAATGTCCATTCTCCGTCTTAATTAGGACGGAGAATGCCATTCTCCGTTTTATTTAACACGGAGAATGGCATTCTCCGTTTTATTTAACACGGAGAATGGCATTCTCCGTGTTTCTAACACGGAGAATGGTCATTCTCCTGCGTTTTAACACTGGAATGACCATTCTCCGTGTAAATTAAGACGGAGAATGTCATTCTCCGTGTTACTAACACGGAGAATGGTCATTCTCCGTGTAAATTAAGACGGAGAATGCCATTCTCCGTGTTACTAATACGGAGAATGACCACCCTCATGCGAAAATTAACATTTTCGTGTTCTAAACGGAGAATGGCCATTCTCCTGCATTTTATGGTCAGTTGAAACTTTGGAGGGCCATAACTTTTGACTGGGAGGTCGAAACGAGGTTCCGTTTGTCGCAAAATGAGCGTATCGTTGAGGAGACTGAAAATAACAGATTCATCGTTAGACGGCCTTCCGAAATTTTAGAATCGCAAAAAAATGATGTTTGGACCTCCGTTTTAGCATTTTTGCCGTTCGTCCCCGGTCTTTCCGAAATTTTCCGACGAGTTTTTAAAGATTTTTGAGGAGAAAACCTAGATTCGAAAGTGAGCAGCGTATGGAAGAAGATGGAGTATTGAAACTTTTTTTAAGAGCAGTTTGTGGGTGTTTCCAATAAATTAAAAGGAAGGGCAAAAGGGTCATTTGGAACCCGCTTTGGATAAGTTTCTCTAATTCTGGGCACGCGATGAAAGTTTTTTTAGCGGTGGGTTTTACATAAAACTTTTTTAGTTTTTGGGCATTTCATAAATCTTCCCTATTTTAAGGGTTCGTTTGGATCGAGTTTTTGGATTCCTAGGAATAGATTTTCAATTCCTTTCCCATTGGAAAGGAATTCAACATTTCCATACCCATATTTGGTTAGATTGAGAATAGGTAGTTCAAAATTTTTTAAAAATTATTTTTATGTTGGTTGACACATGGATAGGAATCTTAATTTATTTAGTTTTACTTTAATACCCTTTCACTAATTTCATGATGATTCACATGTTTGGGATAGGAGTTGAAAATTTGAAAATAAAGAGAGGGTATAACCGCCCAAACAAAATAGTCAAACACCATTCCTAGGAAAGCAAATCTATTCCCAAGGGGAAGCTTGGAAATAGCTTTCCCACATCCATGGGAATAGTTTTCCCACATAACCCCTCCTATTCCCTCCTCATTCTCAATCCTAAACATACCAAAATGGGTAAGGAATTCAAATCCCATTCCCAAGCCTCAAAACTTGAACCAAACCTCCCTAAGGATTTTGTTAATGTGTGTCCAACAGATGTTAAAATATTAATAAACATGTATTTTATACTGGTACTCTAATAACACATTTATCAATTAATTTTTTACTTAAAATACATATTGGTAATATAAATGGTATTGATAAATATGCTGATAAAAGTATCAATATAAAATGCACATTTATCAATTGGGACATATGTTAACAAAATTCATATTTCAAAGCTACAAAATTTGACCTAGATTTTAATTGTTTGGGGGTGTTCTATTAAGTCATACGAAAATTCTTTTTTGTCCGCGGGGGTGATCGTGCACGTGCTCGTGCACACACTAGGTCCACCAGAAAATTCTGCACCCCCCCCCCCCCCCCCCCCCCCCCCCCCACCCACACACCACACACACTCCCCCCGCCTCCCCTCTTTAA